>JAXIVJ010009239.1:0-50000 GCA_036785665.1 Chirona hameri
GATAGATAGATAGATAGATAGATAGATAGATAGATAGATAGATAGATAGATAGATAGATAGATAGATAGATAGATAGATAGATAGATAGATAGATAGATAGATAGATAGATAGATAGATAGATAGATAGATAGATAGATAGATAGATAGATAGATAGATAGATAGATAGATAGATAGATAGATAGATAGATAGATAGATAGATAGATAGATAGATAGATAGATAGATAGATAGATAGATAGAATAGATAGATAGATAGATAGATAGATAGATAGATAGATAGATAGATAGATAGATAGATAGATAGATAGATAGATAGATAGATAGATAGATAGATAGATAGATAGATAGATAGATAGATAGATAGATAGATAGATAGATAGATAGATAGATAGATAGATAGATAGATAGATAGATAGATAGATAGATAGATAGATAGATAGATAGATAGATAGATAGATAGATAGATAGATAGATAGATAGATAGATAGATAGATAGATAGATAGATAGATAGATAGATAGATAGATAGATAGATAGATAGATAGATAGATAGATAGATAGATAGATAGATAGATAGATAGATAGATAGATAGATAGATAGATAGATAGATAGATAGATAGATAGATAGATAGATAGATAGATAGATAGATAGATAGATAGATAGATAGATAGATAGATAGATAGATAGATAGATAGATAGATAGATAGATTAGATAGATAGATAGATAGATAGATAGATAGATAGATAGATAGATAGATAGATAGATAGATAGATAGATAGATAGATAGATAGATAGATAGATAGATAGATAGATAGATAGATAGATAGATAGATAGATAGATAGATAGATAGATAGATAGATAGATAGATAGATAGATAGATAGATAGATAGATAGATAGATAGATAGATAGATAGATAGATAGATAGATAGATAGATAGATAGATAGATAGATAGATAGATAGATAGATAGATAGATAGATAGATAGATAGATAGATAGATAGATAGATAGATAGATAGATAGATAGATAGATAGATAGATAGATAGATAGATAGATAGATAGATAGATAGATAGATAGATAGATAGATAGATAGATAGATAGATAGATAGATAGATAGATAGATAGATAGATAGATAGATAGATAGATAGATAGATAGATAGATAGATAGATAGATAGATAGATAGATAGATAGATAGATAGATAGATAGATAGATAGATAGATAGATAGATAGATAGATAGATAGATAGATAGATAGATAGATAGATAGATAGATAGATAGATAGATAGATAGATAGATAGATAGATAGATAGATAGATAGATAGATAGATAGATAGATAGATAGATAGATAGATAGATAGATAGATAGATAGATAGATAGATAGATAGATAGATAGATAGATAGATAGATAGATAGATAGATAGATAGATAGATAGATAGATAGATAGATAGATAGATAGATAGATAGATAGATAGATAGATAGATAGATAGATAGATAGATAGATAGATAGATAGATAGATAGATAGATAGATAGATATATAGATAGATAGATAGATAGATAGATAGATAGATAGATAGATAGATAGATAGATAGATAGATAGATAGATAGATAGATAGATAGATAGATAGATAGATAGATAGATAGATAGATAGATAGATAGATAGATAGATAGATAGATAGATAGATAGATAGATAGATAGATAGATAGATAGATAGATAGATAGATAGATAGATAGATAGATAGATAGATAGATAGATAGATAGATAGATAGATAGATAGATAGATAGATAGATAGATAGATAGATAGATAGATAGATAGATAGATAGATAGATAGATAGATAGATAGATAGATAGATAGATAGATAGATAGATAGATAGATAGATAGATAGATAGATAGATAGATAGATAGATAGATAGATAGATAGATAGATAGATAGATAGATAGATAGATAGATAGATAGATAGATAGATAGATAGATAGATAGATAGATAGATAGATAGATAGATAGATAGATAGATAGATAGATAGATAGATAGATAGATAGATAGATAGATAGATAGATAGATAGATAGATAGATAGATAGATAGATAGATAGATAGATAGATAGATAGATAGATAGATAGATAGATAGATAGATAGATAGATAGATAGATAGATAGATAGATAGATAGATAGATAGATAGATAGATAGATAGATAGATAGATAGATAGATAGATAGATAGATAGATAGATAGATAGATAGATAGATAGATAGATAGATAGATAGATAGATAGATAGATAGATAGATAGATAGATAGATAGATAGATAGATAGATAGATAGATAGATAGATAGATAGATAGATAGATAGATAGATAGATAGATAGATAGATAGATAGATAGATAGATAGATAGATAGATAGATAGATAGATAGATAGATAGATAGATAGATAGATAGATAGATAGATAGATAGATTAGATAGATAGATAGATAGATAGATAGATAGATAGATAGATAGATAGATAGATAGATAGATAGATAGATAGATAGATAGATAGATAGATAGATAGATAGATAGATAGATAGATAGATAGATAGATAGATAGATAGATAGATAGATAGATAGATAGATAGATAGATAGATAGATAGATAGATAGATAGATAGATAGATAGATAGATAGATAGATAGATAGATAGATAGATAGATAGATAGATAGATAGATAGATAGATAGATAGATAGATAGATAGATAGATAGATAGATAGATAGATAGATAGATAGATAGATAGATAGATAGATAGATAGATAGATAGATAGATAGATAGATAGATAGATAGATAGATAGATAGATAGATAGATAGATAGATAGATAGATAGATAGATAGATAGATAGATAGATAGATAGATAGATAGATAGATAGATAGATAGATAGATAGATAGATAGATAGATAGATAGATAGATAGATAGATAGATAGATAGATAGATAGATAGATAGATAGATAGATAGATAGATAGATAGATAGATAGATAGATAGATAGATAGATAGATAGATAGATAGATAGATAGATAGATAGATAGATAGATAGATAGATAGATAGATAGATAGATAGATAGATAGATAGATAGATAGATAGATAGATAGATAGATAGATAGATAGATAGATAGATAGATAGATAGATAGATAGATAGATAGATAGATAGATAGATAGATAGATAGATAGATAGATAGATAGATAGATAGATAGATAGATAGATAGATAGATAGATAGATAGATAGATAGATAGATAGATAGATAGATAGATAGATAGATAGATAGATAGATAGATAGATAGATAGATAGATAGATAGATAGATAGATAGATAGATAGATAGATAGATAGATAGATAGATAGATAGATAGATAGATAGATAGATAGATAGATAGATAGATAGATAGATAGATAGATAGATAGATAGATAGATAGATAGATAGATAGATAGATAGATAGATAGATAGATAGATAGATAGATAGATAGATAGATAGATAGATAGATAGATAGATAGATAGATAGATAGATAGATAGATAGATAGATAGATAGATAGATAGATAGATAGATAGATAGATAGATAGATAGATAGATAGATAGATAGATAGATAGATAGATAGATAGATAGATAGATAGATAGATAGATAGATAGATAGATAGATAGATAGAATAGATAGATAGATAGATAGATAGATAGATAGATAGATAGATAGATAGATAGATAGATAGATAGATAGATAGATAGATAGATAGATAGATAGATAAGATAGATAGATAGATAGATAGATAGATAGATAGATAGATAGATAGATAGATAGATAGATAGATAGATAGATAGATAGATAGATAGATAGATAGATAGATAGATAGATAGATAGATAGATAGATAGATAGATAGATAGATAGATAGATAGATAGATAGATAGATAGATAGATAGATAGATAGATAGATAGATAGATAGATAGATAGATAGATAGATAGATAGATAGATAGATAGATAGATAGATAGATAGATAGATAGATAGATAGATAGATAGATAGATAGATAGATAGATAGATAGATAGATAGATAGATAGATAGATAGATAGATAGATAGATAGATAGATAGATAGATAGATAGATAGATAGATAGATAGATAGATAGATAGATAGATAGATAGATAGATAGATAGATAGATAGATAGATAGATAGATAGATAGATAGATAGATAGATAGATAGATAGATAGATAGATAGATAGATAGATAGATAGATAGATAGATAGATAGATAGATAGATAGATAGATAGATAGATAGATAGATAGATAGATAGATAGATAGATAGATAGATAGATAGATAGATAGATAGATAGATAGATAGATAGATAGATAGATAGATAGATAGATAGATAGATAGATAGATAGATAGATAGATAGATAGATAGATAGATAGATAGATAGATAGATAGATTAGATAGATAGATAGATAGATAGATAGATAGATAGATAGAATAGATAGATAGATAGATAGATAGATAGATAGATAGATAGATAGATAGATAGATAGATAGATAGATAGATAGATAGATAGATAGATAGATAGATAGATAGATAGATAGATAGATAGATAGATAGATAGATAGATAGATAGATAGATAGATAGATAGATAGATAGATAGATAGATAGATAGAGATAGATAGATAGATAGATAGATAGATAGATAGATAGATAGATAGATAGATCAGATAGATAGATAGATAGATAGATAGATAGATAGATAGATAGATAGATAGATAGATAGATAGATAGATAGATAGATAGATAGATAGATAGATAGATAGATAGATAGATAGATAGATAGATAGATAGATAGATAGATAGATAGATAGATAGATAGATAGATAGATAGATAGATAGATAGATAGATAGATAGATAGATAGATAGATAGATAGATAGATAGATAGATAGATAGATAGATAGATAGATAGATAGATAGATAGATAGATAGATAGATAGATAGATAGATAGATAGATAGATAGATAGATAGATAGATAGATAGATAGATAGATAGATAGATAGATAGATAGATAGATAGATAGATAGATAGATAGATAGATAGATAGATAGATAGATAGATAGATAGATAGATAGATAGATAGATAGATAGATAGATAGATAGATAGATAGATAGATAGATAGATAGATAGATAGATAGATAGATAGATAGATAGATAGATAGATAGATAGATAGATAGATAGATAGGATAGATAGATAGATAGATAGATAGATAGATAGATAGATAGATAGATAGATAGATAGATAGATAGATAGATAGATAGATAGATAGATAGATAGATAGATAGATAGATAGATAGATAGATAGATAGATAGATAGATAGATAGATAGATAGATAGATAGATAGATAGATAGATAGATAGATAGATAGATAGAAGATAGATAGATAGATAGATAGATAGATAGATAGATAGATAGATAGATAGATAGATAGATAGATAGATAGATAGATAGATAGATAGATAGATAGATAGATAGATAGATAGATAGATAGATAGATAGATAGATAGATAGATAGATAGATAGATAGATAGATAGATAGATAGATAGATAGATAGATAGATAGATAGATAGATAGATAGATAGATAGATAGATAGATAGATAGATAGATAGATAGATAGATAGATAGATAGATAGATAGATAGATAGATAGATAGATAGATAGATAGATAGATAGATAGATAGATAGATAGATAGATAGATAGATAGATAGATAGATAGATAGATAGATAGATAGATAGATAGATAGATAGATAGATAGATAGATAGATAGATAGATAGATAGATAGATAGATAGATAGATAGATAGATAGATAGATAGATAGATAGATAGATAGATAGATAGATAGATAGATAGATAGATAGATAGATAGATAGATAGATAGATAGATAGATAGATAGATAGATAGATAGATAGATAGATAGATAGATAGATAGATAGATAGATAGATAGATAGATAGATAGATAGATAGATAGATAGATAGATAGATAGATAGATAGATAGATAGATAGATAGATAGATAGATAGATAGATAGATAGATAGATAGATAGATAGATAGATAGATAGATAGATAGATAGATAGATAGATAGATAGATAGATAGATAGATAGATAGATAGATAGATAGATAGATAGATAGATAGATAGATAGATAGATAGATAGATAGATAGATAGATAGATAGATAGATAGATAGATAGATAGATAGATAGATAGATAGATAGATAGATAGATAGATAGATAGATAGATAGATAGATAGATAGATAGATAGATAGATAGATAGATAGATAGATAGATAGATAGATAGATAGATAGATAGATAGATAGATAGATAGATAGATAGATAGATAGATAGATAGATAGATAGATAGATAGATAGATAGATAGATAGATAGATAGATAGATAGATAGATAGATAGATAGATAGATAGATAGATAGATAGATAGATAGATAGATAGATAGATAGATAGATAGATAGATAGATAGATAGATAGATAGATAGATAGATAGATAGATAGATAGATAGATAGATAGATAGATAGATAGATAGATAGATAGATAGATAGATAGATAGATAGATAGATAGATAGATAGATAGATAGATAGATAGATAGATAGATAGATAGATAGATAGATAGATAGATAGATAGATAGATAGATAGATAGATAGATAGATAGATAGATAGATAGATAGATAGATAGATAGATAGATAGATAGATAGATAGATAGATAGATAGATAGATAGATAGATAGATAGATAGATAGATAGATAGATAGATAGATAGATAGATAGATAGATAGATAGATAGATAGATAGATAGATAGATAGATAGATAGATAGATAGATAGATAGATAGATAGATAGATAGATAGATAGATAGATAGATAGATAGATAGATAGATAGATAGATAGATAGATAGATAGATAGATAGATAGATAGATAGATAGATAGATAGATAGATAGATAGATAGATAGATAGATAGATAGATAGATAGATAGATAGATAGATAGATAGATAGATAGATAGATAGATAGATAGATAGATAGATAGATAGATAGATAGATAGATAGATAGATAGATAGATAGATAGATAGATAGATAGATAGATAGATAGATAGATAGATAGATAGATAGATAGATAGATAGATAGATAGATAGATAGATAGATAGATAGATAGATAGATAGATAGATAGATAGATAGATAGATAGATAGATAGATAGATAGATAGATAGATAGATAGATAGATAGATAGATAGATAGATAGATAGATAGATAGATAGATAGATAGATAGATAGATAGATAGATAGATAGATAGATAGATAGATAGATAGATAGATAGATAGATAGATAGATAGATAGATAGATAGATAGATAGATAGATAGATAGATAGATAGATAGATAGATAGATAGATAGATAGATAGATAGATAGATAGATAGATAGATAGATAGATAGATAGATAGATAGATAGATAGATAGATAGATAGATAGATAGATAGATAGATAGATAGATAGATAGATAGATAGATAGATAGATAGATAGATAGATAGATAGATAGATAGATAGATAGATAGATAGATAGATAGATAGATAGATAGATAGATAGATAGATAGATAGATAGATAGATAGATAGATAGATAGATAGATAGATAGATAGATAGATAGATAGATAGATAGATAGATAGATAGATAGATAGATAGATAGATAGATAGATAGATAGATAGATAGATAGATAGATAGATAGATAGATAGATAGATAGATAGATAGATAGATAGATAGATAGATAGATAGATAGATAGATAGATAGATAGATAGATAGATAGATAGATAGATAGATAGATAGATAGATAGATAGATAGATAGATAGATAGATAGATAGATAGATAGATAGATAGATAGATAGATAGATAGATAGATAGATAGATAGATAGATAGATAGATAGATAGATAGATAGATAGATAGATAGATAGATAGATAGATAGATAGATAGATAGATAGATAGATAGATAGATAGATAGATAGATAGATAGATAGATAGATAGATAGATAGATAGATAGATAGATAGATAGATAGATAGATAGATAGATAGATAGATAGATAGATAGATAGATAGATAGATAGATAGATAGATAGATAGATAGATAGATAGATAGATAGATAGATAGATAGATAGATAGATAGATAGATAGATAGATAGATAGATAGATAGATAGATAGATAGATAGATAGATAGATAGATAGATAGATAGATAGATAGATAGATAGATAGATAGATAGATAGATAGATAGATAGATAGATAGATAGATAGATAGATAGATAGATAGATAGATAGATAGATAGATAGATAGATAGATAGATAGATAGATAGATAGATAGATAGATAGATAGATAGATAGATAGATAGATAGATAGATAGATAGATAGATAGATAGATAGATAGATAGATAGATAGATAGATAGATAGATAGATAGATAGATAGATAGATAGATAGATAGATAGATAGATAGATAGATAGATAGATAGATAGATAGATAGATAGATAGATAGATAGATAGATAGATAGATAGATAGATAGATAGATAGATAGATAGATAGATAGATAGATAGATAGATAGATAGATAGATAGATAGATAGATAGATAGATAGATAGATAGATAGATAGATAGATAGATAGATAGATAGATAGATAGATAGATAGATAGATAGATAGATAGATAGATAGATAGATAGATAGATAGATAGATAGATAGATAGATAGATAGATAGATAGATAGATAGATAGATAGATAGATAGATAGATAGATAGATAGATAGATAGATAGATAGATAGATAGATAGATAGATAGATAGATAGATAGATAGATAGATAGATAGATAGATAGATAGATAGATAGATAGATAGATAGATAGATAGATAGATAGATAGATAGATAGATAGATAGATAGATAGATAGATAGATAGATAGATAGATAGATAGATAGATAGATAGATAGATAGATAGATAGATAGATAGATAGATAGATAGATAGATAGATAGATAGATAGATAGATAGATAGATAGATAGATAGATAGATAGATAGATAGATAGATAGATAGATAGATAGATAGATAGATAGATAGATAGATAGATAGATAGATAGATAGATAGATAGATAGATAGATAGATAGATAGATAGATAGATAGATAGATAGATAGATAGATAGATAGATAGATAGATAGATAGATAGATAGATAGATAGATAGATAGATAGATAGATAGATAGATAGATAGATAGATAGATAGATAGATAGATAGATAGATAGATAGATAGATAGATAGATAGATAGATAGATAGATAGATAGATAGATAGATAGATAGATAGATAGATAGATAGATAGATAGATAGATAGATAGATAGATAGATAGATAGATAGATAGATAGATAGATAGATAGATAGATAGATAGATAGATAGATAGATAGATAGATAGATAGATAGATAGATAGATAGATAGATAGATAGATAGATAGATAGATAGATAGATAGATAGATAGATAGATAGATAGATAGATAGATAGATAGATAGATAGATAGATAGATAGATAGATAGATAGATAGATAGATAGATAGATAGATAGATAGATAGATAGATAGATAGATAGATAGATAGATAGATAGATAGATAGATAGATAGATAGATAGATAGATAGATAGATAGATAGATAGATAGATAGATAGATAGATAGATAGATAGATAGATAGATAGATAGATAGATAGATAGATAGATAGATAGATAGATAGATAGATAGATAGATAGATAGATAGATAGATAGATAGATAGATAGATAGATAGATATATATATATATATATATATATATATATATATATATATATATATATATATATATATATATATATATATATATATATATATTATATATATATATATAATATATATATATATATATATATATATATATATATATATATATATATATATATATATATATATATATATATCACCCACTCCACATCATGTCTTTTCGCTTCGCGGATCCCAGATGAGTCCCTGAACAGGTCGGAAGGGCGTAGAAAAGGTCAGAGGGGCCCCTAGACGATCTGAAGGGACCTTGGGCCTTTCAACAGTAAGAATACAGTTGTACAGGGAATAACACTCAAAAATTTCGTCCCGCTCCGCGGCGCAATTTAACTACAAATTCAATTATATGCGGGTTAGGAAAAAAAATCGGTCAGTTTCTCGGCGCATTTATGTGTTATGTTGCTACTTTCCTATATTATTGGGCAAAATAGTTCACTTTAGCACTTTTCCCCCGCACTTTTAAACACACAATATAGCAATTTTAGAGGTCCGCGCCATACGCAATGCGGCGCATTGATGAGAAAGCAACCCAGGGCATAAAACTCAAAATTTTCGCTTAAGAGTTCCAGGTCTTGAGCTTAAACAAATATTCCAAGTTGGTATAGTTGATTCCAAATTCGTGTCGCTGGTTCCAAAGTTGATGTGGCAGTTGCTAACTCCAGCTCCTAAACGTTGGTATGGCCCATGCCATACCTGCCATACTGCATTTTCCAGCCTTGTAACGTGCCTTTTCATGCGCTTTTTTTTTTGGGGGGGGGGGCCTTTCAACGCTTGGGAAGGGCCCTTTCAACGCTCGGGAAGGGGCCCTTTCGAGGCGCCGCCCTTCCCTGGACGAAATCCTGGCTACGTGCCTGCCTTTCTTCGTATACTCCAAAAATGTCAGCGCACATCTTAATTTCGCATCAGTGTCGTCTACGCAGATGACGTCTCGTAGATGACGCCTAAAACGTGCTGTGCCGCACAACTCAGCAGTTCCTATTCCGGTCAATAGATGTCTCTCAAACGGACGCCTGATGCATACTGTGCCGCGCAACTCAGCAGCCCTATTCCAGCCCATAGATGTCTCTCAAAGGTGACGCCTGATGCATACTGTGCCGCACAACATAGCAGTTCCTATTCCGGCCCATAGATGTCTCTCAAAGGTGACGCCTGATGCATGCTGTACCGCACAACTCAACAGCTCCTATTCTCCATACTCTCGCCTATATAAATGTCCCTCAAAAGTGAAGTCCGTTGAATTTTATCAGGCGTCACCGCTAGCAAGGTTTGTGTGCCGACTAAAATAGTATCTGAGCATTGGACGTCTGAGGCAGGGGGACGGGGGGACACGTAACCTCAAACATTTTCAGATTTTAAAATTACGCTTATGAGCGTTGCATGGAAAGAATCGACTTCAAAATGCCTCCTCCTCCTCCTCCTCCTCCTCCTCCTCCTCCTCCTCCTCCTCCTCCTCCTCCTCCTCCTCCTCCTCCTCCTCCTCCTCCTCCTCCTCCTCCTCCTCCTCCTCCTCCTCCTCCTCCTCCTCCTCCTCCTCCTCCTCCTCCTCCTCCTCCTCCTCCTCCTCCTCCTCCTCCTCCTCCTCCTCCTCCTCCTCCTCCTCCTCCTCCTCCTCCTCCTCCTCCTCCTCCTCCCCTCCCCCCCAACTTTCAGAAGGTGGCGATGCCCTTGTCTCTGCGTGTGGTGTGTAGTGTATGTAAGGCGGTGTAGTGAGAAGTGTGTGTTAGGCTGTGTAGTGTGTACTGTGTAGTGTGTAGTGTATCAAATCGGACTGGTCAGAGAGCGTATAGTGGTGTGACGATGACAGTAGGAATACTGGACTGGTCGGATCACGCTGTAGTGGTGTGACGATGACGGTAGGAATACTGGACTGGTCATACTGGACTGGTCATACTGGAATACTGGACTGGTCAGATCAGATCACGCTGTAGTAGTGTATCACGCTGGTTCACATAACACGGACGTGTCAAACAGGATCAGAATACGTGGTCCGCAGGAGTACGAGGAGCTCCAGGGACATCCAAAAGGTGGAGTGAGTCGCACCATCACGTGTTGTGTCCACGACCGTTCTCTCCACACTCCAGACATAAAAACACTCCATGTTCCACGATGATATTAGTGAAAGTTCCAATATCATGGTACAAAATAGATAAATTCTGCACTCTCGCCAGTCAAGCCATTACGCCATTACTTACAAGCCTTTACGCCATTACGTACAATTGGTGATCTTGGACTGGCGGCTACAGGCGACGAACAATACGCACTACATCTTTGGGCAGCAAGCCGCCTCCACAGTGACCTCAATCACAGACTACAACGCCTCAAATGGAGCATTTCTGTCGTTGATAAATATGTTATGAAGCCAACCAAGATGACCGCCGGCGGCGCCCTTACCCGATCGTCTAAAACAAAACGAGATCTAACCGAACGTAAACCATGACGTCACTCACTTCTCCGCCCGTCCGTAGGGCGACCCAAGACAGGCCACAAGCTACCTACTCTGGTGCCGGTGGACAGGGGAGCGGGTGATACCAGCCATTTGTACCTCCGGCCATATTTGCCTCTCTTTGTCACGCTCTCGCGGCTACGTGCCGGTTCAAAATACATACACGCACTAAAACAGAGAGAGAGATTGACATTGACCGTAGTGACAGCGACGGGAGATGCTCTCTGTCTCAGCTGTTTTCTGCTAGCACTCTGCCCGGTAAGGCTGTACTACTGCGCCATCTTGAGAGACTACGAGAGTCTGCCATCGCTGGCATTACCGCTTTTCACGCTCGCGCTGCTGCATTCTGAAACAGTAGGAGAGCAGCGTGGTCAGGGAGGAGAAGGCATGGGGTATCCACTGCAACTGGACGGATATGCGAAACAGCGGAGGCAGCGTCAGTCTTAAAGGGACGCTGCCTTAAAGGGACGTTCACCTTTAACATGGCGTTTTGGACTGAGATAGCAGATTTGTAGAGCAGATCTCAAAATGGGTTGTGGTGAAAGAATTACCTCCCTACGTTAAGTAATTTCGACACAGGACTAGTGGGCCCGGTTTCATGTCCGCTGTTCCGGGCCACGATCGAGATATGAACGCTCGCCGCCGGAGGCAGGTACACTATCTGGCACGTAGTCTGATCACGACGCCTCGTTAATATCCGCTCAGCCGCCCGGGCGGCGCGGCAGCCCCTTGTCAGAGACTGTACTTGGCGACGTTGGCGTCAGGCGGAGCGGGGCGGAGCCAGAACGCCAGCTGTCATCGTACGATTGATCGTGAAATACAAAGATAAACTTACTTCTTTCTCCACATATATCCATCAGTTGTCCAAACCAAAGTCATATTCGTAGTTTTGAGCTCAAGATGCACCGTATGGTTGAATTTCAAGACAACTTTCAAGGTGACCTATTCCCTTTAAAGGGATATTGCCACCTCGCAGGCCAATATGGAATTTTTGGTGTGTATCGGTAGATTAAACGTGTCCGATTTCACCTACAAAACTTGGTTCCCGAAACTCCTCCCATTAGATAAAAAAACTTGTTCACCACTCATGATTGGCACACATTCGTAAAATTGGAGTCGCCTCATCACTATTTAGAATCACTTATTTGCAGACTATGATTTGCTTTTGAATATTGCAAACTCAACATCACCATTCCGTCAGTGCACTTAAAAATTAAAATGCGTATACAGTTAATTATATTGTCAACAACCATAGCCTCTTTCATAATAAAACATGAATAAAACAGCAAGAAAGGCTATGGCTCGACTTTGGGGCCGTAAGAGATTTTTGACCAATACCTTATAACACAGATAGACTTTTCAAGGTCAAGTCTCGGCGAATTCGGACGCTTCGGCTTTGGGCGGGCGCCAATTTCACAGCCAAACTGGATGAGAGCGGCCATCATGCATCTAGTACTGAGCACAGCTGGGACCAACGTTTTGGAGTCAGAAATAATCATAAAAAATGCCGATACCCAGCCTTAGGTGCTGCAGGAGCAAGTTTGAGCTTGAGCATACACGATTGTTGATCCCCACCATTCATTTAAGTTGCTTTTAGAAATCATCTGCAGGTGGAAATATTCCTTTAAGACTGTGATACAAACTAGAAATGAAATCGGATCTCAAAATTACTTATGAGCATCATCCGATACAACCACAAATAAGAATAAATTCTTCAACGATTACAAACCCGAATCCAATGAAGAAAAAATCGTTAAACAGCTCAAACAACATGGCATAACCACAACTGTAGATCAAATTATCATCCATTCCTGTGTCGGCTGATGAGTGACCTGTCAGAGCTGCGACTGACCTGAGGTACTTCTGCTGATGCTGCGCCAGCAGGGACGGGTGGATAGAGGTGGGGACTGAGAACTGACCTGAGATACTCCTGCTGATGCTGACGGGTGGATGGAGCTGGGGGACTGAGGACTGACCTGAGGTACTCCTGCTGATGCTGACGGGTGGATGGAGGTGGGGACTGAGGACTGACCTGAGGTACTCCTGCTGATGCTGACGGGTGGATGGAGCTGGGGACTGAGGACTGACCTGAGGTACTCCTGCTGATGCTGACGGGTGGATGGAGCTGGGGACTGAGGACTGACCTGAGGTACTCCTGCTGATGCTGACGGTGATGGAGCTGGGGACTGAGGACTGACCTGAGGTACTCCTGCTGATGCTGACGGGTGGATGGAGGTGGGCACTGAGGACTGACCTGAGGTACGCCTGCTGATGCTGACGGGTGGATGGAGGTGGGGACTGAGGACTGACCTGAGGTACTTCTGCTGATGCTGCGCCTGCAGGGACGGGTGGATGGAGCTGGGGACTGAGGACTGACCTGAGGTACTCCTGCTGATGCTGACGGGTGGATGGAGGTGGGGACTGAGGACTGACCTGAGGTACTTCTGCTGATGCTGCGCCTGCAGGGACGGGTGGATGGAGGTGGGGACTGGGGACTGACCTGAGGTACTCCTGCTGATGCTGACGGGTGGATGGAGGTGGGGACTGAGGACTGACCTGAGGTACTTCTGCTGATGCTGCGCCAGCAGGGACGGGTGGATGGAGCTGGGGACTGAGGACTGACCTGAGGTACTCCTGCTGATGCTGACGGGTGGATGGAGGTGGGCACTGAGAACTGACCTGAGGTACTCCTGCTGATGCTGACGGGTGGATGGAGGTGGGTACTGAGGACTGACCTGAGGTACTCCTGCTGATGCTGCGCCAGCAGGGACGGGTGGATGGAGGTGGGCACTGAGTGACCCATCGGTGGAATCCCAGACGCTCCCTCTCCATCAGCTGACGCTGCATGTGCTCCTGGGCAGCTGCGTGTGCCGACAACTGGAACACAGGAGTTAGACAGGTCAAACGGGATCAGACAGGGGTCAGATAAGGGCAGATGAGGTCAGATGGAGTCAGACGAGGTCAGAGACGGGTCAGACGGGGTCAGACGGGGTCAGACGGGGTCAGATGGGGTCAGATGAGGTCAGACGAGGTCAGAGACGGGGTCAGAGACGGGGTCAGACGGGGTCACACGGGTTCAGACGGGTTCAGACTGGTTCAGACGGGGTCACACGGAGTCAGATAGATCAGATGGGTCAGACCGCGTCAGACGCAGTCAAGCGGGTCGTATGGGGTCAGACAAAGACCTTATGTCTTCCTCTCAGCACTTTTCTTTCAGACCCGGCCAAAAACCATCATCGCACGCAACTGAGCAAGTATCAGACTGAAAAGTGTTGGTATACGCATTCGATACAGCGTTAGGGCTCAGTATCACACTAATGAACTTCCACTAATCTCCAGAGAAATATAGAATTACAGCGGCATATGTTGACTCAAACGCTGTCGGCGATCGGTTCTTACCTGCACCAGCTGCTCTTCATAAGAGCGCGGTAGGCCAGCGTGCGGGTACAGGCCATGGAACGCAGGCTCACCAGGCCGCGGCGGCAGCAGACCAGGCCGTGGAGGCGGGAACCCACCGCCCGCGCTGCCCGGAGGCCCGGACGGCGGCCGCGGGGGCGGCAGGCCGGCCGCCGCCGCCGCCGCCGCATCGCCCGGGTGTACGTGCAGATGTGTGTGCGCGTGTGTGTGCTGGTGTTGGTGGTAGTCCGGGGGCAGCAGGCCTGCGTTCACCATCTGAATGCTGAGCCGGTCGGCCGGGTCCGAGGGCGGCAGTGGAACGGCACCGGCCCCGCCGCCGCCCAGACCCCGCTCGCGCACCTCTCGCTCGCGCGCCTCCAGGGCGGAGAACATGGCGGGTGACGGTGGCGGCTGCGGCGCGTACAGCGACCCTGGCGGCGGTGGTCCGAACAAGCCGGGCACCATCTGACGCCTGGAGAGCGACAGAGTCCGGTCAGCTCAGGCCAGCTAGGTCACGTCAGGTCACGTCAGGTCACGTCAGGTCACGTCACGTCAGGTCAGACGTGGCCAGCAGATCCAATAGTGATGGTTGTCTCAAAGGAAACTCGTACCTCTGCTGCTAAGGTGAAATTAATCAACATTTGAAGTTAATGTTGTCTTTTACCTTAACTCACCATCTACACAAATACAAATTACATTTGATAAACGCAAACATTTCCTTAGCATGTCAAAATGCAACATGGATCTATTGCCAGTCATGATTCATGAGGTCAGCTACATGACGGCATCGCCCTCAGGAAGCTCGAGGGCGGGTATCCATTTACTCAAGCTACCTTAGGTTCAAGCGCTGCCAGTTCTTCACTCCAGGTAACAGCGACGGGTGTTGGCTTACCTCTGCATCTCGAGCCAGTGCGGGTCGAACGGCCGGGCCCTGAGCTCTCCTCCTTGAGTCGCTCGTTGAGGTCTCGCTCTCGCAGCTCCCTGATCTCGCGCTCCCTTCGCTCCAGCATCTCCAGCTCCATCCTGTTCAGGGGAGGGGAAGAGGACGCACGTCAGTGAGGCTTCTGAAGGCACCAGCAGGCAGATACGTTGTTATTGCTATTTCTCTGGACCCTCTTAACGGGAATGTTTCACCTTTGTATTGGTTTTGATATGAGATAGTCATTACCTTTGGCCGTTATTGAAATGTCTAAATGTCTAAAACCATTTTCCCAAAAACGTATCTGTTTTTAAGCAATTGAATTTCGAATTTGCAAAATGGGGGTCTATGGTAGTGCCGCCGCTGATTGGCTGACAGCCACTTCAAGATTGTTGGTCCTGAGAGTCCCACGACCTGTATTTCTCGAACCTTGGCTGGATTACCCGTTGCGAGTACGATGTAAGCAATGCGATAGGCAGCGGTCCGAGTTGAAGTTTTCCACGTGGTTTGGAGCCTCATTATGGATTGATTGTTGTTTTTTTTTTGTAAAATAAATATTGAGCTATCGCAATGCCTCGCACTCGTCATTGCGTTCTGTACGGAAGAAGACACAGTGATAACAAAAGACTGGTTTGTATTCAAGTCGTCTCATAATTATCTGAAACGATTGTGCCATATATTTGGCAGCATAAAGGTTTTCTCTATAGCTCTCTATAGCTCAGTAATGACGTCATCATCCAAAATTTAAAAACTTATTTTGCATAAAGTTAAGTAACTTTTAGAGATAAAAGATATCACCATTGTTTTCAGCAGAATTTACTTCATATTTCCAGACTGCAACCGACGTATACTTGACAACTTTCAGAAAGGTGAGACTTTCACTTTAACCCGAGCCGTGCCGGGGAGGGACGTTTAGACGCCGCCCGCGCCGCCCCCCTCCCTCCCTCCCTCCCTCCCTCCCTCCCTCCCTCCCTCCCTCCCTCCCTCCCTCCCTCCCTCCCTCCCTCCCTCCCTCCCTCCCTCCCTCCCTCCCTCCCTCCCTCCCTCCCTCCTCCCTCCCTCCCTCCCTCCCTCCCTCCTCCCTCCCTCCCTCCCTCCCTCCCTCCCTCCCTCCCTCCCTCCCTCCCTCCCTCCCTCCTCCCCCCATGACCCCACCTCTAAAAAGTGTTTCCGGTCGCACCACAGCCACAGTTTTGGGCCGATCGATTCGTACTTACAGGATTTCATAAAACAATAGTACCTACAATACGTATATCTCGGATTTTTCATATCGGTGACCTAAGGTCGGGTCAATTTCGTGACCTCCCATTATAAATCAATGGGGAAATAATCAAATGCTTCCTATTCTGAGGATACGAATTATATCAGCCCATTTCCTTCTGGACCATGTTATTATAGGCCATTCTTGAAGTTCCAGGTGAAATTTTTGTTCAGTGACCCCTACAGGGTCACTACAGGGTCATGAGGTCACCCGATGTCACCAACACTTTTTGTTGCCAATAACTCTCGACAAAATCGAGATATAGAAGTGAAACTGGCACCAATGTGTTTGTCTCGTCGAGGGCACGTCTCCCAATGTGCAACATGACCTAATTGGGTCACCACTTGACCTTGACCTGAGGTCAAATTTATAAGTTGACCTAGCCTGATCATCATGCATATGATACGAAGCGCCTTGACGAGACAAACACGATGGCGTCAGAATTATTGCCCTATCTTTGTTAGGTAAAAAGATATTTGTGAAAACTGTTTTGCTAAAAATAGCCTTTTTGACATTTGATGACCTCTGGAGCCTAAACTATTCACCTGAGCTCAAATCTGACGACACCTTGTCGATTGCATTTTTCTAGCGCTTTACATTGTTGTTGTTTTTCGTTTGTTCCTAGCTATCATAGTTCCTGTGCAATCTGGAATTTCTAGAGCCAAGTCCTAAACCTTGAAAATCCGACCCTTGACTTCTGGTAACCTCAATATTGACCTGATAAAAAAATTGCCTGAAATAGTTTAAAATGCATTGTGGCGAGCTTTAGAACGATGTTTTTGTTTTTTGTCTACGTCCATAGGAGCCGAGTTAGAAGGGGCGCCGAAACGCCCCCCCCCCCCCCCCCCCCCCCCTCCCCCCGACACGGCGAAGGTGGCGCCGTGCACCGGCACGGCGCGGGTTAACGAGAACCATAGCTGAGTGTCTCCCCTGTGATACGAGTTAAGTCGGTACAAACCAACAGCACCAAACCATATCCATCAGTCACCATAGTACCTTAAGTTGACAGGAACAACGAAATCTAGAAACAAACGAGTTAGCATATTATACATTAACTCCTAGAAAACATGGTCAAGCATGAAGTGAGTATATGTTCCCGACCAGGGCGAACATTCAGTGGTTATGATGAGTACCGTCTGACCTGTCTCGGGGGGGGGGGGTATACTGACCTGTCTCGGGGGCGGGGGGAGGGTACACTGACCTGTCTCCGTGGGGGGGGGGGTACACTGACCTGTCTCGGGGGGGGGGACACTGACCTGTCTCGGGAGAGGTACACTGACCTGTCTCGGGGGTACACTGACCTGTCTCGGGGGGCACACTGACCTGTCTCGGGGATACACTGACCTGTCGCGGGGGAGGGGGGGGGGGGTATATACTGACCTGTCTGGGGGGGGGAACACTGACCTGTCTCGGGGGGTACACTGACCTGTATCGGGGGGTACACTGACCTGTCGCGGGGGTACATGACGCCCGGGTGCAGTCCAGACGCCATGACGTACATGGGGTCCATGTGGGGAGGCAGCAGCATTCCACAGGATGACATCACCACGCCGCCCGGAGAACCAACAGTCCGTACAGCCAGGCCGTAGTCACTGCAACAGCAGGCCAGAGACAGTCGGTCAGACGGGCAGGGCAGGGCAGAGCAGGGCATGACAGGGCAGGACAGGGCAGGGCAGGGCAGGGCAGGGCAGGGCAGGGCAGGGCAGGGCAGGGCAGGGCAGGGCAGGGCAGGGCAGGGCAGGGCAGGGCAGGGCAGGGCAGGGCAGGGCAGGGCAGGGCAGGACAGGGCAGGGGAGAGCAGAGTAGAGCAGGGCATGGCCGGGTAGGGGAGGGCATGGCAGGGCAGGGCAGGACAGGACAGGACAGGACAGGACAGGGCAGGGCAGGACAGGGCAGGACAGGACAGGACAGGGCAGGACAGGGCAGGACAGGGCAGGACAGGGCAGGACAGGGCAGGACAGGGCAGGACAGGGCAGGACAGGGCAGGACAGGGCAGGACAGGGCAGGACAGGGCAGGACAGGGCAGGACAGGGCAGGACAGGGCAGGACAGGGCAGGACAGGGCAGGACAGGGCAGGACAGGGCAGGACAGGGCAGGACAGGGCAGGACAGGGCAGGACAGGGCAGGACAGGGCAGGACAGGGCAGGACAGGGCAGGACAGGGCAGGACAGGGCAGGACAGGGCAGGACAGGGCAGGACAGGGCAGGACAGGGCAGGACAGGGCAGGACAGGGCAGGGCAGGACAGGGCAGGACAGGGCAGGACAGGGCAGGACAGGGCAGGACAGGGCAGGACAGGGCAGGACAGGGCAGGACAGGGCAGGACAGGGCAGGACAGGGCAGGACAGGGCAGGACAGGGCAGGACAGGGCAGGACAGGGCAGGACAGGGCAGGACAGGGCAGGACAGGGCAGGACAGGGCAGGACAGGGCAGGACAGGGCAGGACAGGGCAGGACAGGGCAGGACAGGGCAGGACAGGGCAGGACAGGGCAGGACAGGGCAGGACAGGGCAGGACAGGGCAGGACAGGGCAGGACAGGGCAGGACAGGGCAGGACAGGGCAGGACAGGGCAGGACAGGGCAGGACAGGGCAGGACAGGGCAGGACAGGGCAGGACAGGGCAGGACAGGGCAGGACAGGGCAGGTCAGACGGGGCAGGGCAGGGCAGGACAGGACAGGGGAGAACAGAGTAGAACAGGGCATGGCCGGGTAGGGGAGGGCAAGTCAGGTCAGGACAGGTCACAGCAGGACAGGGCACGGCAAGGGCACGGCAGGTCAGCTGTTACACAACGGAGAAGTCACGAACATGAGCACAAACAAAAGCTAAGATGGACGAGACTCCCTTTTGTTAACTGTTTAGTGACCCAAGTTCGTAATCCACGGCGTTAGACTTCAGCACAATGTCGCCTCACTGTTCCCCCAGAGACGAAGCTCTCTGTGTGCTTCCACCATCCCCTCGTCTGCCTGTTCAGTTCAGTTCAGAGAAATTTATTGCAAATAAACCAAATAAACATACAATACACAACAAAATGGATCGGCGCAAAAGCTTACGCTTAAATCATAGCACCTTTCCAGAATAACATAAGACATACATAAAGCGAAGATAAATCGTGTAACACAAGCAAACTAAAAGAAACCAAGGTCCCGTTGTCGAACGCGCCGACCCCACCACCCGCCCGCCGAGTGTCGCGCGTATTCATCAAAGTTCACCGGCGCCAGGCAGCTGCAGTCGGATCAGTGTAATGTTGTGAAGCTAATTACGTATGTTATGAAGGTGAACGAAAGCGTCGAGTTTGCATGATGAATGATTGAAAGTGAAAAGCGACATATGATTCTTGGTGTTTGGTTAGGCCCTTTCCATTCAGAAGAATGTTACATTTCTTAGAGGTCGAAAAGTTATCAAAAAGAGGAATTTCTACTTTAATATTGGTGATAAGATTATTTCTTTGGACATTGTAAAGGGGACACGTGAAAATGAAATGAGCGGCATCTTCGCGTCTATGTCCACATCTGCATGATGGGCTCGTGATATCCGGATATTGTATTTGAAAGAGATGTACGTTAAGTGTTGTTAATCCGATTCGAAGTCTAGTGTGAAGTGTGTTTCCTGTTTTAGT
The DNA here is from genome assembly GCA_036785665.1 of Chirona hameri. NCBI lineage: Eukaryota > Metazoa > Arthropoda > Thecostraca > Balanomorpha > Balanidae > Chirona > Chirona hameri. The sequence continues at coordinate 21,613 of JAXIVJ010009239.1, forward strand.
ACCGTACATGTGTGTTAGTGGTGGTTTTGGTGTTCCAAGTCGCTGCCAGACTAGACGAGCAAAGTGAGAACGGGATTGAGTGTCACGTAGGGTTATGGGCAATAGGTTCCAGTTTCGAATGGTTGCGGGAAAAAAAGAGCGATAGAATGATGTGAGACGCGCTGGTATGGTAGAAAGAAGGCTGCTGTTACGTAGTCGAAGACCAGTTGCGTTTATTCTTGTGTCTGTCAGTATGTTAGTCAGGTATGTAGGTAGATGAGGATTATCATAATAAAGTCTATGGAAGAAGATGAGTTTATGTATAAGTCGCCTTGTAGTCAGTCGTTCCCACCCCAAATCGTTCAGTAGTGATGTCGTTGGTGTTCGAAACATTGCTCCGGTCACGAGTCTGGCACATCGGTTTTGTAGAGATTCTAGTCGTTGGGCGTCAGTCAGTGTTATATTTCCGTCGTAAATAATGTCACAGTAGTCAAAGTGTGGTCTTATGTAAGTCTTATAGATGTTGTCAAGTACTGATCGTGGGAGAAATCTAGCCACAGGATAAATAGGCCCTAGTGTTTTATTTATCGTACGTATGATTGTATTAATGTGTTGTTTGAAGTGTAGGTCAGTTGACAGCGTAAGTCCAAGATGTTTGCGGCTCGTCTCTGCAGGTATGCCTTGTCCATCAAATGTTAGTCTCATGTCTGGAATGTCATGTCTATTCGTGAATGTAAGTCGTACTGTCTTAAGGGTATTAAAGCTTATCGCCCAGTCATGTCCGTATTGCTGAATGATATCCAGGTCAGTCTGTATGGATAGTTGTCCTTCGGAGTCCTGAGAGTGAGATGCGTAAAGAGAGGTGTCGTCTGCGTAAAAAAGAGCGTCATTGTGAGTCTGTCCGGAGAGGTCATTTAGGTACATAATTGCTAGCAGAGGTCCGAGCACTGAGCCTTGGGGGCAGCCAGTTGTCCTTCGGAGTGTGCACAGTGCACAGTGTGCAGGTGTGACTGACCTGCGGCGCACCTTCCACCATCCCCTCGTCTGGCTGTGCACAGTGTGCAGGGGTGACTGACCTGCGGCGCACCTTCCACCATCCCCTCGTCTGGCTGTGCACAGTGTGCAGGGGTGACTGACCTGCGGCGCACCTTCCACCATCCCCTCGTCTGCCTGTGCACAGTGTGCAGGGGTGACTGGCCTGCGGCGCACCTTCCACCATCCCCTCGTCTGGCTGTGCACAGTGTGCAGGGGTGACTGACCTGCGGCGCACCTTCCACCATCCCCTCGTCTGGCTGTGCACAGTGTGCAGGGGTGACTGACCTGCGGCGCACCTTCCACCATCCCCTCGTCTGTCTGTGCAGTGTGCAGGGGTGACTGACCTGCGGCGCACCTTCCACCATCCCCTCGTCTGGCTGTGCACAGTGTGCAGGGGTGACTGACCTGCGGCGCACCTTCCACCATCCCCTCGTCTGCCTGTGCACAGTGTGCAGGGGTGACTGACCTGCGGCGCACCTTCCACCATCACCTCGTCTGCCTGTGCAGTGTGCAGGGGTGACTGACCTGCGGCGCACCTTCCACCATCCCCTCGTCTGGCTGTGCAGTATGCAGGGGTGACTGACCTGCGGCGCACCTTCCACCATCCCCTCGTCTGGCTGTGCACAGTGTGCAGGGGTGACTGACCTGCGGCGCACCTTCCACCATCCCCTCGTCTGGCTGTGCAGTATGCAGGGGTGACTGACCTGCGGCGCACCTTCCACCATCCCCTCGTCTGCCTGTGCAGTGTGCAGGGGTGACTGACCTGCGGCGCATTTGGGCCGGGTCCTGCGGACGGCTCGTCAGCCGCTCGTGCTCGCCTGGATGTGCCGGCTGTGGGGTGCGGGATGGACCCTTGTCCCGCGCCGAATCCCGACCGGAGGCGTCCTTCCTCTGCAAAAACGAGAGCCGCCCTTCTTCAGACACAGGCCTGGTTTTGATACAGGTGGTGATGGCAGAGGCAGCAGGCAACAGGCGACTGATAGCAAAGCAAAGCGACTGGTGCTACTATGGTTCAATGCGGGGCGAGAAAAGCGTCGTAGTTTTCAGACAACGTAATCGGCGCAAACATAACATGGAAACTGTCACTGACCGGATAGGAATACAATACTGGAATGACTCTTAAATTGCGTGATTTAGTCTTGTTCGTTACCATATTTGCCAGTATAAAAAGAATTAGATCGATAAACACCGCAGCAAGCGTGCCGTTCTATCATCTTGTTTAGCGTTAATACAGTTCAAAATTACTTTGCAGCAGTTGACAAGACTTTAACCCTAAAACCTATAATGACCCACTATAAATCCATTGCTACACTGCACTCTACTCCGAACACAGCAGCTAGTTCGTGTCAGATCCTACCACAAGTGTTACGACTCCGCATCCATCCTTCTCTAGAGCATCACTCACCGCCTGCTGCTGTTGTTGCTGCTGCTGCTTCTCCCTGTCCTCCTTCTCCTGCCTGTCCGCCTGCTTCCGCAGCCGGTCCTGCCTAGTCCGCGACAGCTTACTGTCCGGCACCGGCTTGAACGTGAGGTCGGTCCTGGCACAGCTGCTGCCCTCTCCGCGGTTCCAGTGCCGCAGGAAGATGGCGCTCTGGCTGCGGTGGCACTCAGAGTCCTCGATGACGGGGTCGGGGCTGGCTGGCCGCGGGGCGGCCGGCGTCTCTTCTTCGGCTGCTGCTGCTGCCGGCTCGGCGGCGGGGGCGGCGGCGGGGGCGGCGGGGGCGGGGGCGTGGGCGGACAGGGTGGGCGGCAGCGGTTGGCTGGACGGGAGACCGTCGCCCCGGCGGGGACTGCCCGGCCGCGGCGGCAGCGACATCGGCAGCGTCGGCGGCGGCGGAGGGGCGTGGGTGATCACAGAGGGAAGAGGCGCCGCAGCCGGCGGGGAAGCCCTTGAGGACGGCGCTCCGCTGGCAGGAGGCGCGACCGACCCAGACGCTGAGTGAGACATTGGCGGGACGCTGGACCGCGTTAGCGACAAGCCGACAGCGGCAGGAGCCTTCGCCATCACCATCGCCGTCGCCCCCGCCCCCACCCTCACCACCGTCGCCGTCGTCGTCGCCGCCGCTGACGCCGACGCCGTTGCCGCTGCTGACGCCGACGCCGTTGCCGCCGCTGACGCCGACGCCGTTGCCGCTGCTGACGCGCTGGGCGGCCGTGGTGAAGACGTAGAAGTCGTCAGCGCTTCGGGCGCCTCGGAGGAGGACCTCCCCGCCCCGTCCCGGTTCTCGCTCTTCCTGAGGTCAAGCGTCTCCCCGGGCGGGCCTGCGCCGATCGGCGGCCGCGGCGGGTACCTCTGGTGGTACGGGTACGAGTACGGATACCCGTACAGTTGATGAGGGTACATCGGCTGGGCGCCCGGCGCTCCCGGCAGCGACATCCCCGGCATGCCCGGCATGCCCGGCATGCCTGGCGGCATCCCTTGCTGCATCCCTGACGGCATCCCTTGCTGCATCCCTGACGGCATCCCTGGCTGCATCCCTGACGGCATCCCTGACGGCATCCCTGGCGGCATCCCTGGCTGCATCCCTGGAGGCATCCCTGGCTGCATCCCTGGTGGCATCCCTGACTGCATCCCTGGCGGCATTCCTGGATGCATCCCTTGCTGCATCCCTGACGGCATCCCTGGCTGCATCCCTTGCTGCATCCCTGACGGCATCCCTGGCTGCATCCCTTGCTGCATCCCTGACGGCATTCCTGACGGCATCCCTTGCTGCATCCCTGACGGCATCCCTGACGGCATCCCTTGCTGCATCCCTGGCGGCATCCCGGGCATGGCTGGCATGGGCGGCATGGGTGGCATAGGTGGCATGGGGGGCATGGGGGGCATGGACGGGTATGACTGCAGAGTCGACAGGGACGGTACCGACGAGATGAGGCGCTCCGAGGTCAGCGTGGTGGTGACTGAGAGTACGCCGAGGGCAGCTGTCGGCCCGGAGACGGGCTCGCGTTTCACCACCACCGCCTGCCGCGCCGGCTCCGTGTCATCGCGCGGCTCTTGCTTCACCGTGGTCAGGTTCTGAGGCTCGCAATCCGCCGGTGGCGGCCTCGGCCAGCGGTGCGCCGGGATGGCCGCAGACGGGGGCTGCGCCGCCGTCTGCGCCGCCCGCGCCGTCTGCGCCGTCTGCGCCGTCTGCGCCGTCTGCGCCGTCTGCGCCGCCCGCGCCGCCTGCGCAGTCTGCGCCGCCTGCGCCGCCTGCGCCGCCCGCGCCGCCCGGGCCGCCTGCGCCGCCTGCGCCGCCAGCGCCGCCGCCTGCAACTCTGCCATAGTTGGCTTCACGTCTACGGCTGCTGCAGCGGCGGTTGGTGGCAGAAGCGGCGGCGGTGGCGGCAGCGGCGGAGGCTCAGGCAGGGCTACGCCGGCAGGATGCGTCTGAGGGGGCTGATCGGGAGCTGCCGCCTCCCGCCTCGAATCCTGTCTCGGCTCCGGCTCCGTTTCTGACGCCCGCTCCTGCTCCGGCTCCGGCTGGACTGGCGGCTGCGGGTGGGGTGGTGGTTGATGTTGCAGTTGTGGTTGCGACTGTGCCTGTGGCGGTTGCGGCTGTGTCTGTGCCTGCGGCTGATGCTGAGCCTGAAGCTGCGGTTGTGACTGAGGCTCTGGTTCCGGCTCTGGTTCCGGCTCCGGTTCCGGCTCCGGTTCTGGTTCCGGGTCCGGGTCGGCAGCGGGTTCCGGCGCCTGTGCTGCTGCCTCTGGCGCCTCTCCACCCTCGTCTGGTGCGGGATCAGCAGCAGCCGCCTGCGCCAGCGGCCGGCACCGCTCCGAGGGAGCCACGGCCGGCTCCGGCTCCGGCGGCTCAGACTTGGCCGGAGCCGAGGCGGGCCGCGGAGCCACCGCCGACGCGGCCACCTCGTCGGCCTCCTCCGGTGCCGCCGGAGACGAGGCGTGAGAAGAACTGGGCTCAGCCTCGGCTGCGTCCGGCTCGCTCGTCGAGTCGCTGAGGCTGTCCTCTCCAGAGGTCTGCAGGAGAGCGAGGGAGGGTTCAGTAAAACAGTGCAGAGGTCTGGAGGAGAGGGAGGCAGGGAGGGTTCAGTCAAATAGTGGCAGTGGTAAAACCAGAGGTCTGGAGGAGAGGGAGGCAGGGAGGGTTCAGTCAAACAGTGGCAGTGGTAACACCAGAGGTCTGGAGGAGAGGGAGGGAGGGAAGGAGGGTTCAGTAAAACAGTGGCAGTCAGAGGTCTGGAGGAGAGGGAGGGAGGGAGGGAGGGAGGGTTCAGTCAAAAAGTGGCAGTAGTAAACCATACGCAGCGTATGGTAACTTTATAATACATGTTTGTCCAAGTAGATCAGTTGGTACAACGCCGCGCTTGAATAGCACTCCACCATGGAAGGGTGGGTGGTTGAAATCGCTTCTGCGCTCGATATCCGTTTACTCGGGATGACTTGTGGCCAATGGCAACGGTCGCAAACAGGTCGCAAACAGGTCGCAAACAGGTCGCAAACAGGTCGCAAACAGGTCGCAAACAGGTCAGAGGAAACCAGGACCTAGGCAGACCGCGGACCATGTTCAAATTTTCCAACATGTGGAAGTGACACCACTAAATTCTGTCCAACGCAGAAGCCAGAAGCCAGCAAAACACCTGGCACTTATTTCCGCCCGTGAGCTACTCACATCGGTGCCCCTGCGTCGTTTCCCCGCAGTGGCGCCCTCGTCGGCGGCCCCTAGCGGTGGGCCGGGCCTCTTGGCGGTGGCCTGGGTGGACGGTGGCGCCGCCTGTGCCGCCGGCCGCACCTTGTCCGAGGAGCCGCTGCTGCAGGTGCTGGCCGTGTCCGACGTGGTGTTGCCGCGACTGCGACTGCCGCGCCGTGCCCTACGGCTCCTCGACTGCAGCCACACACGCGCACATGACGGAAGGTGTGTTAAGACGACCGAAAACATAGGTAATAACACACGGGACGGAAGACAAGTCGGTGAAGGCGTACCGGTGAAGACGCAGTGAAGACAACTATGGTGGTGCCGCCCGAGGGGCGCCATCTGCATGTCGGTCACTGGCGAAAGTACGGAGTTAAAGTTCGTAAGGCTCACCAAAAAAATATATCCCAAGGAAGCCGAGGATCATTCAGCACAAGCTTACACTGTAGGATCAACCAGACCATCTAAAACCAACCCACATTCTGAAATAAACCTCGACAACCAACAAGCGCGACTAAGTGCTCTCCTTTCTACTATCGCACTGCTACAGTGTGTGTGACCGTGTAGCGTGTCGCACTGTTCTGTGTGTTGACTACTGACCAGCTCCTTCGCCCGTGTCCTGGTGCGCATGCGTCCCTCCTCTTTGACGGGCGGTAGCTGGGAGGGCGGCTGCCGAGGCTCCTTCAACACAGGCAGGTCACCATACTTCTTGAAGTGCACTCTGCAGTCGGTGCAGAGGAGGACGTGCTCCTTCCCCGCGTGGTGCCAGCCCTTGGATGCTGCAATGTCGACGGGGAGCGGCTCAGCGAGATGGGCAGTTGGGCACAACATGGGCCAGCAGTTGGTGTGCACAACATGGGCCAGCAGTTGGTGTGCACAAGAATGTTGACTGAGGCGAACATCATAAATGGATGAACCTTTCCATTGCAGTTATTTCTCAACATCATCCATAAAACATAACAATTGGAGTAAGGTGAACTAATTTAGCTATTCCATGGAGATAATAATATTTGCATACCAAAACAAAAACAATTCGTGATGGGGAAAATAGTGTACAGTGCAGTGCAGATGTTCTGTCCACTTCCTCGGAACCACCGAGGTCGGTCTGTCGGTGCTGCACGCAGTGGAATCCAATACAACTATTATAGCCCTCGCCCCCGATATCGGGGGTGAGGGCATAAATAGTTCCATTGGATTACACTGTGTGCAGCCCCGACAGAAGCGCTGGTTATGCCGAGGAAGGGGACAGAACATTTGCACTGCTGACTGTACACTTGCCGGCATAAGGGAGCGTCAAGTAAGGCAGCGGGCAGCACTTACAGACGGTGAAGCAGTGTCGGCAGTGGTAGACCGACAAGTCGCGGGTGTTGGAGTCAGAGTCGTCCGAGTCATCGTCGGCCTCACTGGTGGAGCTCAGGTCACAGCCGACCGCCGCTGGCCAGAGACAGGTCGAAGGTCAAACAACAGGCCAGTGGCAGTGAAGAGGTCAAACAACAAGTCAGTGGCAGTGAAGAGGTCACACAACAGGTCAGTGGCAGTGAAGAGGTCAACAACAGGCCAGTGACAGTGAAGAGGTCACACAACAGGCCAGTGACAGTGAAGAGGTCACACAACAGGCCGGTGGCAGTGAAGAGGTCACACAACAGGCCAGTGGCAGTGAAGGTCACACAACAGGCCAGTGGCAGTGAAGAAGTCACACAATAGGCCAGTGGCAGTGAAGAGGTCACACAACAGCAGAGCAGGGAGCAACACTAAACACTTCAACACCGGAGGCAAGGTTTACATGAAACATGATCATGACAGTGTTGGCACAATGGCACACTGCTGAAAAAAAAATAACTTTCTACTTGCAATTGAAAGGGTCTACTGCGCTGTGATCGCAAGAACCACACTCACAGTTATACTCGACAGAAAAGCCGACTTAGTGATACAATCTTCGTCAATGAAAGACACAAAGACATTGGCATCGGCATTAGTAAAATAAACGCATTGTGACAACGGGCCATTGGACTGTACGGTGAAGCGACAGAGTCGGCCATGTCAGCGGTGTTTCTCTCCGGGAGTCTCGCACTCACCTGGATCTTCACGCTGCGTCTTGTTGCCCGTTTTGCGGTTACGGATGCGTCGGATGCCATTGGTGCGCCTGTGTCGTGCGATGTTTCTCGGACGGTTTCCCTGAGCTGCGGCCGTCTTCTTCCAGAGATAGTAGAACTCCACCAGCTCACTCTGTATGGAACAAAGCGCATGGTAGGGACTTTGGATACTACAGACAGAAAACAAACTCATATTCTCACATTAAAGTGATGATGATGATTGGGGTTTTAGGGCGCACCGACTGCTTTTGGTCACTTGTGTCACTTGTGTCACTTGACTTGTGTCACTTGTGTCACTTGACAGAAAGTGCATCGTTTCCGAAATTAGTTAAGCTTGTGTTGTGAGCATGACCTTTCGCTGCATAATGTTAGGTAACTTACCGTTTCCTTGTGAGGAACAAGCTCCTTTTTTATTCGGAAGAAATTCTTCCCGTATTGCCGAAGCCCTTTCACGAACTTCTTCTGTGAATACAAACGTTACCGTTAGATACTCCTTTACCTGATTGTAAAAGCATCCATGACCATTGACAGCAACGTGAGTGTCAATATTACACTAGCAGTAAAATATACCTGTTGTCAAAGAGACCATAAGAATACACTTTCCAGTGCACATGGAATCAAGACATCACAGCCCCTATGTTCCCCGCCTGATCCCTGTACCCCGATCCCGCCTGGCATCCCCGAGAAGCCCCGGACAGCCCCGGACAGCCCCGGACAGCCCCGGACAGCCCCAGACAGCCCCGGACAGCCTCAGACAGCCCCGGACAGCCCCGGACAGCCCCGGACAGCCCCGGACAGCCCCGGACAGCCCCGGACAGCCCCGGACAGCCCCATACAGACCCGGACAGCCCCGGACAGCCCCGGACAGCCCCAGACAGCCCCAGACAGCCCCGGGCAGCCCCGGGCAGCCCCGGACAGCCCCGGACAGCCCGGACATCCCCGGACATCCCCGGACATCCCCAGACATCCCCAGACAGCCCCGGACAGCCCCAGACAGCCCCGGACAGCCCCGGCCGCATATTTCCCAAGTGTATACAGCTGGCGGGCGTGTTTGGAAATAGCAACCACTGCGGGAGACATAAGTCAGTCAAAAATATAGATATAGCTTCATTTTTTTTTGGGGGGGGGGCATCGTCCATACTTGGGTCTCCAATATATCTTCCGGTTTTTTAATATATTTGAGGGACAAAAAATTGGGATGAAAAAAAAATGATTTGGGGGGGAACAATTTCCCAAAATCAAACTTCTAAAATATATTAAAAAACCGGAAGATATATTGGAGAACCAAGTATGGACGATGCCCCCAAACAAAATAAAAGCAATATCTGTATTTTTGACTAACTTATGTCTCTCTAAGTGGTTGCTATTTTCAAACACGCCCGCCAGCTGTATACACTTGGGACAAATGCGCCCCGGCCAGCCCCTGTCAGCTCGTACCGTCTCATCATCAGCCCAGCGCTGGTGGACGCCGGCAGGTACCGGACTCTTGACGAGCGCCTGTAGCGCCTCGCCCTGGTCATAGCCCGCCTGGTGCAGCTGCGGGCGGACACATGCGGAGGTCAGACACAGGCGCAGGTCAGACACAGGCGGAGGTCAGACACAGGCGCAGGTCAGACACAGGCGGAGGTCAGACACAATAACAGGCGGACACAGGTCAGACACAGGCGGATGTCAGACACAATAACAGGCGGACACAGGCACAGGTCAGACAGCGGAGGTCAGACACAATAGCAGGCGGACACAGGCAGAGGTCAGACACAGCGGAGGTCAGACACAATAGCAGGCGGACACAGGTGGAGGTCAGACACAGCGGAGGTCAGACACAGACGAAGGTTCGACAATACAGCAAAGCGGTAAGAAATATCCAATTAGCAAATGAGGCAAATAATCGACTAATGTGGACATTCTAATATCAATATTTCCATACTTTTCAGCGCACATCATTGGCCATAGTGCAATCACCATCCTACAGGCATTCACACACGACCAACACAACTCAAGGGACCGAGCGCTGTCGGGGGCCGCGGCAACCAGCCGGACTGGACAGGCGGCTCGACACACCATCCACACTCACACCATCCACACTCACCACATCCAGAGCATTCTGCGTGGTGGCGTCCCGCTCGGCGGCAGCGCAGCCCTCGTCCGTGCTGCCCCCGTCGCACATGCCAGCGAACGCAGCCATCGAGCGAGCGGCGCGCAGGAACATCACGAGGTCCGAGTCGGCGGCGCGGCCCGGCACCCATAGTCGCTGCTCCTCGGCGCCCGTGGCTCGGGCAGGGATGCCGGCGTGGGGGCCGCCGCGGTACTCTGGCAGCTTGGCCTGAGGGCAGATCAGAGGGGGTTAGGGGATCAGGTGGAGGGGGGGGGGGGCGTAAAGGAAGCAGAGGTCAGCAGTGAAAGGCTCAGGGATACGCAGAGGGCACGACGCTCCTTGCGTCTGTCCCGACTGATCTGATCTGACAATGACTGACGGTGTAATGGCTAATGGCCCCACACGGATCTCTCCCCGACCTGATCTGACCTGACCTGACCTGGCTTGACCTGGTGTAATGGCCCCACACGGATCTCTCCCCGACCTGATCTGACCTGACCTGACCTGACCATAACCTGGTGTAATGGCCCCACACGGATCTCTCCCCGACCTGATCTGATCTGACCTGACCTGACCATAACCTGGTGTAATGGCCCCACGCGGATCTCTCCCCGACCTGATCTGACCTGACCTGGCCTGACCATAACCTGGTGTAATGGCCCCACACGGATCTCTCCCCGACCTGATCTGACCTGACCCGACCTGACCATAACCTGGTGTAATGGCCCCACACGGATCTCTCCCCGACCTGATCTGACCTGACCTGACCTGACCATAACCTGGTGTAATGGCCCCACATGGATCTCTCCCCGACCTGATCTGATCTGATCTGACCTGACCTGACCATAACCTGGTGTAATGGCCCCACGCGGATCTCTCCCCGACCTGATCTGATCTGACCTGACCTGACCATAACCTGGTGTAATGGCCCCACACGGATCTCTCCCCGACCTGATCTGACCTGACCTGACCTGACCATGAACTGGTGTAATGGCCCCACACGGATCTCTCCCCGACCTGATCTGACCTGACCTGACCTGACCATAACCTGGTGTAATGGACCCACACGGATCTCTCCCCGACCTGATCTGACCTGACCTGACCTGACTATGACCTGGTGTAATGGCCCCACACGGATCTCTCCCCGACCTGATCTGACCTGACCTGACCTGACCTGACCATGACCTGGTGCAATGGCCCCACACGGATCTCTCCCCGACCTGATCTGACCTGACCTGACCTGACCTGGCCTGACCATGACCTGGTGTAATGGCCCCACACGGATCTCTCCCTGACCTGATCTGACCTGACCTGGCCTGACCATGACCTGGTGTAATGGCCCCACACGGATCTCTCCCGACCTGATCTGACCTGACCTGGCCTGACCATGACCTGGTGTAATGGCCCCACACGGATCTTTCCCCGACCTGATCTGACCTGACCTGGCCTGACCATGACCTGGTGTAATGGCCCCACACGGATCTCTCCCTGACCTGATCTGACCTGACCTGACCTGAACATGACCTGGTGTAATGGCCCCACACGGATCTCTCCCCGACCTGACCTGACTTGGCCTGAGTCCTGACCTGGCCTGGCCCGACCTTCCCATGACTGGACTGATGGGACGGCCCCACGCAGATCTCTCCCTGACCTGACCTGGTATGATCTCTCCCTGACCCGACCACGAATAACCTGATGGGACGGCCCCACGCAGATCTCTCCCTGATCTGACCTGATATGATCTCTCCCTGACCCGACCACGACTAACCTGATGGGACGGCCCCACACGGATCTCTCCCTGACCTGACCTGATATGATCTCTCCCTGACCTGACCACGACCAACCTGATGCGACGGCCCACGCGTTCTCCCTGACCTGACCATAACTAACCTGATGGGACGGCCCCACGCGGATCTCTCCCTGAGTGGACGCCAGCCTGCGGGTCTCGGGGTTGTAGGTCAGCACGTAGAAGAACGTATCCTTGGCCGGCGCGTACTCCCGCACCTTGTGCACGTCACTGTAGTGGATCACTTTGCACGGCCCCCTGACGGATAAGAGCCGAACCTCGTCAGAATCGAACACACGCTTATGGACACACTCGTCCAATGACTGCACATGGGAAGGACGAGACACTGTAGCAACGCGGTGGACGCGGTGGACACTGTAGAACATGGCGGGACGCGGTGGACACTGTAGAAGCATGGCGGGACGCGGTGGACGACATGGTATCAACATGGCGGGACGCGGTGGACACTGTAGCAACATGGCGGGACGCGGTGGACACTGTAGAACATGGCGGGACGCGGTAGACACTGTAGACCATGGCGGGACGCGGTGGACACTGTAGCAGCATGGCGGGACGCGGTGGACACTGTAGCAGCATGGCGGGACGCGGTGGACACTGTAGAACATGGCGGGACGCGGTGGACACTGTAGCAACATGGCGGGACGCGGTGGACACTGTAGCAGCATGGCGGGACGCGGTGGACACTGTAGAACATGGCGGGACGCGGTGGACACTGTAGAACATGGCGGGACGCGGTAGACACTGTAGAACATGGCGGGACGCGGTGGACACTGTAGCAGCATGGCGGGACGCGGTGGACACTGTAGCAGCATGGCGGGACGCGGTGGACACTGTAGAACATGGCGGGACGCGGTAGACACTGTAGAACATGGCGGGACGCGGTGGACACTGTAGCAGCATGGCGGGACGCGGTGGACACTGTAGCAGCATGGCGGGACGCGGTGGACACTGTAGAACATGGCGGGACGCGGTGGACACTGTAGCAGCATGGCGGGACGCGGTGGACACTGTAGCAGCATGGCGGGACGCGGTGGACACTGTAGCAGCATGGCGGGACGCGGTGGACACTGTAGCAGCATGGCGGGACGCGGTGGACACTGTAGCAGCATGGCGGGACGCGGTGGACACTGTAGAACATGGCGGGACGCGGTAGACACTGTAGAACATGGCGGGACGCGGTGGACACTGTAGCAGCATGGCGGGACGCGGTGGACACTGTAGAACATGGCGGGACGCGGTAGACACTGTAGAACATGGCGGGACGCGGTGGACACTGTAGCAGCATGGCGGGACGCGGTGGACACTGTAGAACATGGCGGGACGCGGTAGACACTGTAGAACATGGCGGGACGCGGTGGACACTGTAGCAGCATGGCGGGACGCGGTAGACACTGTAGAACATGGCGGGACGCGGTGGACACTGTAGCAGCATGGCGGGACGCGGTGGACACTGTAGCAGCATGGCGGGACGCGGTAGACACTGTAGAACATGGCGGGACGCGGTGGACACTGTAGCAGCATGGCGGGACGCGGTGGACATTGTAGAACATGGCGGGACGCGGTGGACACTGTAGAACATGGCGGGACGCGGTGGACACTGTAGAACATGGCGGGACGCGGTGGACACTGTAGCAGCATGGCGGGACGCGGTGGACACTGTAGCAGCATGGCGGGACGCGGTGGACACTGTAGCAACATGGCGGGACGCGGTGGACACTGTAGAACATGGCGGGACGCGGTGGACACTGTAGCAACATGGCGGGACGCGGTGGACACTGTAGCAGCATGGCGGGACGCGGTGGACACTGTAGAACATGGCGGGACGCGGTAGACACTGTAGAACATGGCGGGACGCGGTGGACACTGTAGCAACATGGCGGGACGCGGTGGACACTGTAGAACATGGCGGGACGCGGTGGACACTGTAGCAACATGGCGGGACGCGGTGGACACTGTAGCAGCATGGCGGGACGCGGTGGACACTGTAGAACATGGCGGGACGCGGTGGACACTGTAGCAGCATGGCGGGACGCGGTGGACACTGTAGAACATGGCGGGACGCGGTGGACACTGTAGCAGCATGGCGGGACGCGGTGGACACTGTAGCAGCATGGCGGGACGCGGTGGACACTGTAGCAGCATGGCGGGACGCGGTGGACACTGTATCAACATGGCGGGACGCGGTGGACACTGTAGCAACATGGCGGGACGCGGTGGACACTGTAGAACATGGCGGGACGCGGTAGACACTGTAGAACATGGCGGGACGCGGTGGACACTGTAGCAGCATGGCGGGACGCGGTGGACACTGTAGAACATGGCGGGACGCGGTGGACACTGTAGAACATGGCGGGACGCGGTGGACACTGTAGCAGCATGGCGGGACGCGGTGGACACTGTAGAACATGGCGGGACGCGGTAGACACTGTAGAACATGGCGGGACGCGGTGGACACTGTAGCAGCATGGCGGGACGCGGTGGACACTGTAGAACATGGCGGGACGCGGTAGACACTGTAGAACATGGCGGGACGCGGTGGACACTGTAGCAGCATGGCGGGACGCGGTGGACACTGTAGAACATGGCGGGACGCGGTGGACACTGTAGCAGCATGGCGGGACGCGGTGGACACTGTAGCAGCATGGCGGGACGCGGTGGACACTGTAGCAGCATGGCGGGACGCGGTGGACACTGTAGAACATGGCGGGACGCGGTGGACACTGTAGAACATGGCGGGACGCGGTAGACACTGTAGAACATGGCGGGACGCGGTAGACACTGTAGAACATGGCGGGACGCGGTAGACACTGTAGAACATGGCGGGACGCGGTGGACACTGTAGCAGCATGGCGGGACGCGGTGGACACTGTAGAACATGGCGGGACGCGGTAGACACTGTAGAACATGGCGGGACGCGGTGGACACTGTAGCAGCATGGCGGGACGCGGTGGACACTGTAGAACATGGCGGGACGCGGTGGACACTGTAGCAGCATGGCGGGACGCGGTGGACACTGTAGCAGCATGGCGGGACGCGGTGGACACTGTAGCAGCATGGCGGGACGCGGTGGACACTGTAGCAGCATGGCGGGACGCGGTGGACACTGTAGCAGCATGGCGGGACGCGGTAGACACTGTAGAACATGGCGGGACGCGGTGGACGACATAGTATCAACATGGCGGGACGCGGTGGACACTGTAGAACATGGCGGGACGCGGTGGACACTGTAGCAGCATGGCGGGACGCGGTGGACACTGTAGCAGCATGGCGGGACGCGGTGGACACTGTAGCAGCATGGCGGGACGCGGTGGACACTGTAGCAGCATGGCGGGACGCGGTGGACGACATAGTATCAACAGTCGCGACTCAACAGTCGCGCGTCAACAGTCGTGCGTCAACAGTCGCGCGTCGCACAGTGGTCACTTGCACGGAGCAACGCAAATAATGAGCGTCATTAACTGGGAGCAGTGATGACATGGGGCCGCCCCTCAGCGGTGTAACTGCCAGTGGCATCACCACCAGGGGCATGATACGAGCGTGATACGAGCATGATACGAGCGTGGCACAGCCAAAGTAAGCCACAGGTTATCACAACATGCCCTGCTAACCTCAGCAAACCGTCAGGACACAGTTCAATCACGTACGACTAGGTGTTGCGATTGGCTGTAAGTCTGTGTACCCAGAGTTAGATGGGATGTTACGGCTGTGTACCCAGGGTTAGATGGGATGTTACGGCTGTGTACCCAGGGTTAGATGGGATGTTACGGCTGTGTACCCAGGGTTAGATGGGATGTTACGTCTGTGTACCCAGGGTTAGATGGGATGTTATGTCTGTGTACCCAGGGTTAGATAGGATGTTACGTCTGTGTACCCAGGGTTAGATGGGATGTTACGGCTGTGTACCCAGGGTTAGATGGGATGTTACGGCTGTGTACCCAGGGTTAGATGGGATGTTACGTCTGTGCACCCAGGGTTAGATGGGATGTTACGGCTGTGTACCCAGGGTTAGACGGGATGTTACGTCTGTGTACCCAGGGTTAGATGGGATGTTACGTCTGTGTACCCAGGGTTAGATAGGATGTTACGTCTGTGTACCCAGGGTTAGATAGGATGTTACGTCTGTGTACCCAGGGTTAGATGGGATGTTACGTCTGTGTACCCAGGGTTAGATGGGATGTTACGTCTGTGTACCCAGGGTTAGATGGGATGTTACGTCTGTGTACCCAGGATTAGATGGGATGTTACGTCTGTGTACCCAGGGTTAGTTGGATGTTACGTCTGTGTACCCAGGGTTAGATAGGATGTTACGTCTGTGTACCCAGGGTTGGATGGGATGTTACGTCTGTGTACCCAGGGTTAGATGGGATGTTACGTCTGTGTACCCAGGGTTAGATGGGATGTTACGGCTGTGTACCCAGGGTTAGATGGGATGTTACGTCTGTGTACCCAGGGTTAGGTGGGATGTTACGTCTGTGTACCCAGGGTTAGATGGGATGTTACGTCTGTGTACCCAGGGTTAGATGGGATGTTACGTCTGTGTACCCAGGGTTAGATGGGATGTTACGTCTGTGTACCCAGGGTTAGATGGGATGTTACGTCTGTGTACCCAGGGTTAGATGGGATGTTACGTCTGTGTACCCAGGGTTAGATGGGATGTTACGTCTGTGTACCCAGGGTTAGATGGGATGTTACGTCTGTGTACCCAGGGTTAGATGGGATGTTACGTCTGTGTACCCAGGGTTAGATGGGATTCTACGTCTGTGTACCCAGGGTTAGATGGGATGTTACGGTTGTGTACCCAGGGTTAGATGGGATATTACGTCTGTGTACCCAGGGTTAGGTGGGATGTTACGTCTGTGTACCCAGGGTTAGATAGGATGTTACGTCTGTGTACCCAGGGTTAGATGGGATGTTACGTCTGTGTACCCAGGGTTAGATAGGATGTTACGTCTGTGTACCCAGGGTTAGATGGGATGTTACGTCTGTGTACCCAGGGTTAGATGGGATGTTACGTCTGTGTACCCAGGGTTAGATGGGATGTTACGTCTGTGTACCCATGGTTAGATGGGATGTTACGTCTGTGTACCCAGGGTTAGATGGGATGTTACGTATGTGTACCCAGGGTTAGATGGGATGTTACGTCTGTGTACCCAGGGTTAGTTGGATGTTACGTCTGTGTACCCAGGGTTAGATAGGATGTTACGTCTGTGTACCCAGGGTTGGATGGGATGTTACGTCTGTGTACCCAGGGTTGGATGGGATGTTACGTCTGTGTACCCAGGGTTAGATGGGATGTTACGTCTGTGTACCCAGGGTTAGATGGGATGTTACGTCGTGTACCCAGGGTTGGATGGGATGTTACGTCTGTGTACCCAGGGTTAGATGGGATGTTACGGCTGAGTACCCAGGGTTAGATGGGATGTTACGTCTGTGTACCCAGGGTTAGATGGGATGTTACGTCTGTGTACCCAAGGTTAGATGGGATGTTACGTCTGTGTACCCAGGGTTAGATGGGATGTTACAGCTGTGTACCCAGGGTTTGATGGGATGTTACGTCTGTGTACCCAGGGTTGGATGGGATGTTACGGCTGTGTACCCATGGTTAGATGGGATGTTACGTCTGTGTACCCAGGGTTAGATGGGATGTTACGTCTGTGTACCCAGGGTTAGATGGGATGTTACGGCTGTGTACCCAGGGTTAGATGGGATGTTACGGCTGTGTACCCAGGGTTAGATGGGATGTTACGGCTGTGTACCCAGGGTTGGATGGGATGTTACGTCTGTGTACCCAGGGTTAGATGGGATGTTACGGCTGAGTACCCAGGGTTAGATAGGATGTTACGGCTGTGTACCCAGGGTTAGATGGGATGTTACGTCTGTGTACCCAAGGTTAGATGGGATGTTACGTCTGTATACCCAGGGTTAGATGGGATGTTACGGCTGTGTACCCAGGGTTTGATGGGATGTTACGTCTGTGTACCCAGGGTTAGATGGGATGTTACGGCTGTGTACCCATGGTTAGATGGGATGTTACGTCTGTGTACCCAGGGTTAGATGGGATGTTACGTCTGTGTACCCAGGGTTAGATGGGATGTTACGGCTGTGTACCCAGGGTTAGATGGGATGTTACGGCTGTGTACCCAGGGTTAGATGGGATGTTACGGCTGTGTACCCAGGGTTAGATGGGATGTTACGTCTGTGTACCCAGGGTTAGATGGGATGTTACGTCTGTGTACCCAGGGTTAGATGGGATGTTACGTATGTGTACCCAGAGTTAGATGGGATGTTACGTCTGTGTACCCAGGGTTAGATGGGATGTTACGTCTGTGTATCCAGGGTTAGATGGGATGTTACGTCTGTGTACCCAGGGTTAGATGGGATGTTACGGCTGTGTACCCAGGGTTAGATGGGATGTTACGTCTGTGTACCCAGGGTTAGATGGGATGTTACGTTCTGTGTACCCAGGGTTAGATGGGATGTTACGTCTGTGTACCCAGGGTTAGATGGGATGTTACGGCTGTGTACCCAGGGTTAGATGGGATGTTACGTCTGTGTACCCAGGGTTAGATGGGATGTTACGTCTGTGTACCCAGGGTTAGATGGGATGTTACGGCTGTGTACCCAGGGTTAGATGGGATGTTACGTCTGTGTACCCAGGGTTAGATGGGATGTTACGTCTGTGTACCCAGGGTTAGATGGGATGTTACGGCTGTGTACCCAGGGTTAGATGGGATGTTACGTCTGTGTACCCAGGGTTAGATGGGATGTTACGTCTGTGTACCCAGGGTTAGATGGGATGTTACGTCTGTGTACCCAGGGTTAGATGGGATGTTACGTCTATATACCCAGGGTTAGATGGTATGTTACGGCTGTGTACCCAGGGTTAGATGGGATGTTACGTCGATTGGTCTGATCACAGACTGCTGTCAAAGTATTTCTATATTTAATTAATTAAATAAAATGAGAAAATGTCACCAGGTCCGATCCATGTGATATCAGCATCGCTGGTAACCATCCAGCCCAGCCCCCACAGTAACAGTTGGCAGCACTCGGGCGTTTGGGCGTTAAAAAACCTACTACACCATAGAGTTCCCATGTTAAATCGATGATTTTCATACGAGGCTGGCTCGTAATCTATGGTACATATTTTAAATCCGACTTCTGGAACAGATAGCTACAAGCCTTAGCTACAACGTTTTTATTTATGATATTTCGATATTCCGGGCGTAAAGGGGATAAATGGGCTTGGGGGTTAAAAAAATGTCGGAACGACCGCTGACCGCTTCCAAATGCTACTACAGTACTGAAATATACACTACTTCGACTACTACTTCGTAGTAGCATTTAATATGACCGCTTCCAAATGCTACTACATGTACTGCAAATACACTACTTGAACTACTACTTCGTATATTTGCTGGTGTTTAATTCAATAAATAAAGATATAATCTTTGGAAATACAAGTTATTGATAGCAAACAATACCTTTAATTTATAATAGACAAAACAATTACGATAAAAATTATATTTTGTCTAATTAATTTGGGCGTTACATTCCTTACTGTTCTACCCGTTGTTCTATTACCCTGATCCTGCCAGCCGACACGGGTAGTTTGAGCTGCTCGGTTCAGTGTGAGTCGGCAGAGCCAGTGTCTCCATCTAAACATGGCCACGGGGAATGCGTCGGTGGCAGGGAGGGGAGGGGAGGGCCTCCCTCACCTTAGCACAGCCACGGGGAAAGTATCTGTAGCGTCGGATATGAAGAGCTCTCGATGTTTGACGGCCGGGTGGTGGACGGCCAGGCCCTGGTCGTGCTCGGTGGTGCGGTCCTGCACCAGCAGCTGGTACACGTTCTCCGGCAGCTCACATACCCGGTAGAACCACTTGATGTTCACCATCAGCGTGTCCCGCTTGCTCTGCAACATCAGGAGGCAGCGGTGAGATGTCAGAACGCAGAAGAGACGTGTAGACCGAGGTTGAAACAGACGGGTTGGGAAGTGCAACGGGTCCGTACGGTGCATTGACAAGGCCTTGTTGCTGTTGGATTGCTTGGTGGGTTGGCCTTGTTCGAATAAGATAGCAAACATGTCGACAGAGAACACATGGCACACGGTCGAAAGTTGGAGCATCAACTAACAAACACAGCTCAGAAGCGTGATAATTAGCATTTCGAAAACAAAGCGAAGCAATTATGAGTGAATAATGCAAAGGGATGTTTAAAATCACACGATTACCTCTTAACAGAAATCTCTAAAAATATAGCAATGTCATGCATGTGCCTCCTCCGCGCTCCGGTCCAGCCAGGGCGAGTCGGCGGCGGTCCCTCACCCTCCCCCTCCCCACCACAGTCCACCCCCTACCGCCGTCAGCGGAGCATCGCAAATCGCAATTCACACTAAAACCGTCTGTCTCGCCTCTGAGGCCGAAACCGACCCTTCCCCAGGGTCGAACCCCCGAACCCCCGCCAACGTACGCATTGCAGGGGTCATGACGTCACCAAAGCCCACCGGCCACCTCACAGTACACTGACACGACACAACACGAGACATCGCCGCCGCGGCAGTCCAGCGAAGCTCGCCGTACCGTCGGCTGCGGCGGCCGCCTTGTCTCGGCACTCCGTGACGTCACGACAATCAGCTGGCTCCGCCGCGGAGCCACGCCCCCTGGCGGCGAGGCCGGACGGCAGAGCAGCAGCGGCAGCCTGGAAAGCTGGATCGGCGGCAGTGGCGCCGCCAGGGAGGGGTGTGGTGTCCAGTGGCGCCGCCAGGGAGGGGTGTGGTGTCCAGTGGCGCCGCCAGGGAGGGGTGTGGTGTCCAGTGGCGCCGCCAGGGAGGGTGTGTGTCTAGTGGCGCCGCCAGGGCTGAGACAACGGTCGGGTCACTGCAGTAAAGGGTCGGGTCACTGCAGTGAAGGGTCGGGTCACTGCAGTGAAGGATCTGGTCAGTACAGTGGAGCGTCGGGTCACTATAGTGAAGAGTCGAATCACTACACAGTGAATGTCACTGCAGTGCAGGGTCGAGTCACTGCAGTGAAGGATCAGGTCAGTGCAGTGAAGGGTCGGGTCACTATAGTGCAGAGTCGAGTCACTGCAGTGAATGGACGGGTCACTAGTGAAGAGTCATGTCACTTCAGTGAAGAGTCAAGTCACTGCAGTGAAGAGTCGAGTCACTATAGTGAAGTCGAGTCACTGCAGTGAAGGGGCGGGTCACTATAGTGAAGAGTCAAGTTACTGCAGTGAAGGGGCGGGTCACTATAGTGAAGAGTCGAGTCACTACAGTGAAGGGGCGGGTCACTATAGTGAAGAGTCGAGTCACTGCAGTGAAGGGGCGGGTCACTATAGTGAATGGTCGGGTCACTATAGTGAAGAGTCGAGTCACTGCAGTGAAGGGGCGGGTTACTATAGTGAAGAGTCGAGTCACTGCAGTGAAGGGTCGGGTCACTGCAGTGAAGGGGCGGGTCACTATAGTAAAGAGTCGAGTCACTATAGTGAAGCGTCTAGTCACTGCAGTGAAGGGGCGGGTCACTATAGTGAAGAGTCGAGTCACTGCAGTGAAGGGTCGGGTCACTGCAGTGAAGGGGCGGGTCACTATATTGAAGAGTCGAGTCACTGCAGTGAAGGGGCGGGTCACTATAGTGAAGAGTCGAATTACTGCAGTGAAGGGGCGGGTCACTATAGTGAAGCGTCGAGTGAATGCAGTGAAGGGGCGGGTCACTATAGTGAAGAGTCGAGTCACTGCAGTGAAGAGTCGAGTCACTGCAGTGAAGGGGCGGGTCACTATAGTGAAGAGTCGAGTCAATATAGTGAAGAGTCGAGTCACTGTAGTGAAGGGGCGGGTCACCATAGTGAAGAGTCGAGTGACTGCAGTGAAGGGGCGGGTCACTATAGTGAAGAGTCGAGTCACTGCAGTGAAGAGTCGAGTCACTGCAGTGAAGGGGCGGGTCACTATAGTCAGTTGAGCCCCGTCGCCCGACCTCGCCATCGTCGCAGGGGCGTAGCTTCTCCAGACAAGTTTTTGGGGGGGGGGGCTGATCTGGGAAAAATCGCTTAAAGTACCATCAAAATCAACAAAAATACGGATTTCTCCCCGGATTTGACCCACTTTCTCGTCCAAGTTGGGGGGGGGGGGCTGACGCCAAGTAGGGGGGGGGGGCTGAAGCCCCCTCAACTGAATGGGAAACTACACCCCTGCATCGTCGCCAACCACTAATGAACAGCTGATAATGAACAGCTGGCAGTTATTCCGACCATCGTCGGCGCTTTCTAAACAAACATTGGTTAGATCGAACACACGTATCATAGGTACAGATAGCCTGAGACTCGGTCCTCAGATAAAACATAAACACAAATTAATTTACGAGATCACGCTTATCTCACTCAGTGAATATTGGATCGACGTAATCAAACAGAATACAAATGGTTGATATGACTGCGTTCTTGTGATAATTTATTCAATGGGTAGCGCAAATAAATTTCGGAAGATAAATAGCACATATTACATAAGATTGTGAAGTGAGTGATTGCTGTCCTGTGAGTACCTATAACTGCAGGGACGTTCAGGTCAGCGTATGTGTCAATTATTAATCCGATACAAAGCAAACAGAAGTTTATGACAAATTACTAGCCTTAAAGCGATATTGCCACCTCGCAGGCCAATATGGAGTTTTTGGTGTGTATCGGTAGATTAAACGTGTCCGATTTCATCTGCAAAATTTGGTTCCCGAAACTCCATCCATTAGATTAAAAAAAAATGAATTTGCAACACTCATGATTGGCACACATTCGTAAAATTGGAGCCGCCTCATCACTATTTAGAATCACTTCTTTGCGGACTATGATTTGCTTTTGAATATTGCAAACTCAACATCACCATTCCGTCAGTGCACTTTAAAATGAAAATGCGTATACTATACAGTTAATTGTATTTTCAACAACCATAGCCTCTTTCATAATCAACATGAATAAAACAGCAAGAATGGCTGTGGCTCGACTTTGGGGCCGTAGGAGATTTGTGACCAATACCTTATAACACAGATATACTTTTCAAGGTCTCAAGTCTCAGCGAAATTGGACGCTTCGGCTTTGGGCGCGGGCGCCAATTTCACAGCCAAACTGGATGAGAGCGGCCATCATGAATCTAGTACTGAGCACCAACGTTTTGGAGTCAGATATTTTATTTAAAAAATACCGATACCCTGCTCTAGGTGCTGCAGGAGCAAGTTCGAGTTAAAGCATACACGATTGTTGATCCCCACCATTAATTTAAGTTGCTTTTTAGAAATCCTCCGGAGGTGACAATATCCCTTTAATCAAAACATTGATGTTCTACTTGTACATTCTTCAACACGTTTATCTGCTCGACAACGAGCCAATGCACGGCTCGTCTTCCCGACTCCTTTCTATGATGGTGAAATCCAGTGGCGGATCCAGGGGGGTCACGGGGAGTCATGACCCTCCTGGGCCATGGGGGCACCCCTGGGCCATGGGGGCACCACCGCGCCGTGGGGGCACCACCGGCATTGCATTTTTTTGCATTTTTACATTGCAGTGCGCACTGCGCATACTGCATACCATACATAGTTGGGACATCGGCAAGTTATGCCGACGACACGGAAATCTGTATTTATGTATGTACTTTTTCCGCTTTCTCCGGTTTCCGCCGGCGATTTATTATAATTGGCAGACCTGCAGCAGCCGTCCACGTCACAGGCCTGCATCAGCAAGACACGCATAGTTCACACGCCGACACCTGCAGCAGCAGGACACTAGTTTTAACTTCGTCCTAGTGTCCGTAGTCCGTACTATTAGTAAAGTAATCTTGGTCCGTACGGCATGTGCTGCAAGTTGTAACGTGAGCCTAGTAAAAAAGCGTGCCAACAAACATGCATACACATTTAAACATAAACAACCTCGTTACTTTACACTTGCACTGAACACATTACTTGCGCATTCTCTCCACTCAGTCTCAGATGATAACTATCGCTTCAATCTGCACAGTAAGTATATTTCACATTTTTGTTAATGCTAGTGTTAAAAAATCAGCATGTCGCCTTAGTTGGACAATTAAGCTTATTTAAAATAATAGTTTGTATTATGATTATTAATTATTGTTGTTGTTATCCACGTATGTGTATATATAACTAATATTTCGAGTAGTTATTCTCATTTCTTAGACTTAAATATCGATACGGAGCCGGAATCTATTTCTATTTAATGCATCTGAGGGCCCAATATCATCGATTGAAGCGCAAACCATCAAATGTATAGCGCAGCCTCATGATTTGGGTGAAGCGTGGTTCCCACCAGCTCCCACCACGCTAAACCATGCTTCCCACGTCATTTGGTCAAAATAAGAATGATAGCGCTATCCGCACCCACGTTGAATACCTCTCGTTTCTCAACAAATCGCATACACTAAATAGGTCGCCGTCCGGGGCCATGCTAAACTGCCGATTTCAATGCACTTTTTCAAATGCTTGTTGATTGCATACTGGTTATTGATTCGACACTGATTGAGTCGATTGGAATCGTTCAATCAAAATTCCTTGATTCCAAAAATAATTGATTCACCACCAGATCTTTTGATTCATGAATCGTGATTGAATCAAACCTGCATCAAATCTAGGCTGATCGAATACAAAGATTTAACGATTCTTAACAATTCAAGTACACTGGTAAATTGTGCAAATACATGCAGTCCCAGTGGCTACATTAATTTCTTCTGAAATAGTATTGCTGTAGTTTTAATGATCATATATATTGTTTTTATTTGTATTGATTTTACATGAATTCACCACATATATTGAAATGTTGAATGAAACGTGAATTGATTAAAATATTTGTTTTTATTTTTTTAATCAGAAAGAATCAATTCTCAAAATTGTATCCGTGAATCGAACGGTGATTGAATCATTCAGATGCCAAAATGAATCATGATTGAATCGTTCCACAAAAAAAAGTTGAATCAATAACCAGTCTGGTTGATTGTTCATAAAAGTTTGGCACATATTCGCAAAAGATAGAGTGCAGGAAACATATTGCATACCTTCATGATAAATAACAATGCGTAGGGAGGCTAATTCACTGAATTCGTTTCCGAGTACTTGCTGAGTACTGACCGTTATAAGCGTGGAGCACCGACCGCTAAGCGCAGACTGGTTATTGATTCACCTTTTTGGAAGGATTCAATCACGATTCATTTTGGAATATGAATGATTCAGTCACCGTTTGATTCATGGATAACCATTTTGAGGAATTATTCTTTCTGATTCAAAGAATCAAAACATTTTTTTTGATCAAATCACGTTTGACTCACCATTGAAATAGCATTCCACAGTCTTTTTTATTCAATCAGCCTTGTTTCTAAGCGGGTTTTGATTCAATCATGATTCATGAATACAAAAATCCGGTGGTGAATCGATTCTTCTTTGATTCAATGGATTTGTATTGAACGATTCCAATCGATTCAATCAGAGTCGAATCAATAACCAGTCTGGGCCTAAGCGTGGATCGCTTATTAACTATAACTTGAAATATCTTTCGGTAGGAATGTTTATATGCAAAATGTGATCAATTTACAATATATTTTGGTCTCGTCCATCGATTTCAAGTAATAACTCCATTGTTGTGGAACAAGGTGAATATTTCCCTTTAAGATGCAATTGCCCCCCCCCCCCCGTACATGCGCCCTTGGGCATTGGGCCACGAGCATTTCTAGAAGTAAATCGCGCCCCAGGGACAGGAAAGGCGCCCTCTTTAGGCGCCCATATAGAGGCAAATGCCACCCCATGGAGCGGAACCGGTGCCCTCTAAACCGGACAATAAGCGCCCGTACAAGCAAATACCGTGTGATGTCGCCCCAAACGCCAATTTTCCAGTACCATTTTTTGACGTGGCGCCCCTGTAGGCGCCCCTGCTGCCGCTGGAGCCGGGGCGCCCCGGTATGGGGGTAACTAGAACAACATAAGGCTTTGATGTAGGCTGTGCCATCGGTATTAGGGAGATGCGACAGCCCATCAATTTCCAATGATGCAGCTGTATAAAATATAGTTAAAATTATTCAAAGCTAAATAGAAAACGTAAAAAACCTCAGTACTAGACATTGAAGTGGCTTAAATTCGTGTAGTGTTTTTTTTTGGGGGGGGGGTATTTTTAGGACAGAACTAAGCGTGTGTGGTCAGCCAGTGTACCCAGTAACTTTGGGCTCGTGGTTACGCCCCTGGCTATGAAGGGGCACCAACGTGCCTTTATACCAGAGGCAACAACGTATCGGACTCGAGGGCCCTGAGGGCCCCCTTGAGCTTGATACATATAGATTATAGAACCTTTCGATTTTGTAGGGCCTAGTTATCCAGCAAAAACAAAATAAAGCAAAAAATTACGCGCCGCTACGCAGCGCAAATTATTCAGTGTTCTTTTCCAGTACAAAAGGGTCTAATATAGACTGTACATCGCTGGCAGCCGCAGGGGGAGGATACGGGGGAGGATACGGGGGAGGATACGGGGGCCATGGCCCCACCTTTGGCTTCAAATGGGTGGGGGCAACGTGTCTTTTGACACCACCTTTTGCTCCAGACATATTTCCTCATTTTGACCCTGCATGCTGGTTCCAATAGCCAAATTTAGTTCTCCAACCCGCTCAAAACCTCAAATTTTGGCGCCGCTTCGCGGCACAATAATAGTTTATCGCATGCATAAGATTTACTGCTCGTAAAAAACGGCTTCCAACCCCCCCCCCCCCCCCATGGTGTGCTGAAATAGGAGCCCCTCAAAATATAGTGGACCAAATCCGTTGAGTTCTCAGATTTGGGTATAGGTAGGGGCACCACTGCAATTGATGACTCCCCTTGCATATTTTCTGGATCCGCACCACACCTTCCTGAAATCACACCTTCCATGCATCACTAAGACCATGGATGAGTGCCTTCACTGCAATGTATCAACCCAATCATCTCAATTAATTATTTCGAAACGAATCATTTCCGAGTAACGGCTGATTAATTACTCTCACATCGTAACGAAAACAGGTCGTTATCTATAGATGGCGCTGCCGTCAGTACCGGCGGCGGCGGCGGCGGCGGCGGACGTGCGCAGCTGCTTGCCAACAGTGAATAATACTCGCCAAACGGTCCCCCGTCCTATCGCGACTAATTTCTGTCCGCCAGCCTAACTCGCGCCCTAATCGGGAGCTCGCGCCATAATCGAGGCGTCAAGCGCCGGAGAGCACCCCATGCGCCATTAATGCCGTCTTTATTCGCGCCGCTGGAAGGAGGCAGTGGCGCACTCAGCCGCTCAAATCGGGCAGGCCTCAAGTCACAAGCCCGGAGTTGTTAGTGCTGAGAGAGTAACAGTGCTGTAAACGGCAATAAAACCTGTGACAATGTGAAGATAGACCGAAAGGTAATTAAAGCTGTCAGGGCTCTGCGTCGGCCAGCTGAGCTGAGCTGAGCTGAGCTGAGCTGAGCTGAGCTGAGCTTAGCTTAGCCTAGCTTAGCTTAGCTTAGCTTAGCTTAGCTTAGCTTAGATGCGCAGAGCTGCGCTGAGCTGAGCCCAGCTGCAGAAGCGGTTTCCTTCCGATCGACACCACAGCAGCGCACCACCCGCGCGACTCGTGCTGGAGCGTAAAACAAACATCAAACACCTAAACACGCTCATATAAATAGCCAAGTGCTAACACAAACTCTCGACCACCAATCTAGACATCAGCCAGCCTGGTACTCAAGCTAACACGAAGCGTGAAACTAAAATTAGCTGTCATATCGCATCATGACATATTCGTATCACAATTTGGCCTATATTGGATCTGACAATGAGCCGCGAGCCAGATTCGGTCGGGGGCATGATACACCACCGAGCTGAGAGGCGTCAGGGGCGGTTCCAGGCCCGCAGACCGGGGTGCAGCGCCGTGCCCGTCCGCCCCTTCCGTTCGTCGGTATTGATCGCCAGGCTTCAATGACCGCTACCGCCTCTGACAGAGGGAAGTTGAGGGTAGAGTGTGATGGCAGAGGGGAGTTGAGGGGTAGAGTGTGGTGGCAGAGGGGAGTTGAGGGGTAGAGTGTCGTGGCAGAGAGGAGTTGAGGGGTAGAGTGTGGTGGCAGAGGGGAGTTGAGGGTAGAGTGTGGTGACAAGGGGAGTTGAGGGGTAGAGTGTGGTGACATAGGGGAGTTGAGGGTAGAGTGTGGTGACAAGGGGAGCTGAGGGGTAGAGTGTGATGACAGAGGGGAGTTGAGGGGTAGAGTGTGGTGGCAGAGGGGAGCTGAGACCTGAGGGAGAGAAGCTGTAGGGAATAAGAACTGCTGGGGAATCAGAACTGCTGTAAGCTAGAGGAGCATGAGCGTATCCTCAGCTGTGACGAGTCCAAAGAGATATCCACCAGGCCCGGATCCAGGGGGCGCTAGGCCCCCCCCCCCCCCCCCCTGAGCCCGGGTCGCGCCCATGTCACGCCATACAAACGCGCCCGTAGGACGCAACTTTTTGTATGGCGCTCCCCCCCCCCCCCTGACCGAAATCCTGGATCCGCGCCTGTCCACAATAACCTTATTGGCACCGCAGAGCGAGCATCCCTGCTCAAAGGCTTCCTGTTAGATTCCTGGGTACGAACCGTTCCCGACATCGCCAAATGCAGGGATCAAATGCAACTGGCGCGGAATTTAACTAGTCTTTTACCTCAAAGGATAGTGCGAGCGCTGATAATGAACAACGGTAAAATCCACTTTCGCACACTGACAGTTTGGTAACAAAAACTGAATTGCTGC
>JAXIVJ010009240.1:0-51930 GCA_036785665.1 Chirona hameri
CGCCGCCTCGGTCCCTTTCAGCGCCCACCGAACACCAGCGAGTCTCCAGCCAGAATGTGTATTCTCCCGCACGCCGGCGCCCCGACCCCAGCCGACCGCCGCACCGGTCACCGCCCCGGGCGGCCAGCCGCACGGGCGGGTCCAGGGCGGCCCACACAGGCGCGCCTGCACAGGCGGGTCCAGGCCGACGAATACGGGGGAGTCGCAGAACACAACACAACACTTCTATTGAATGCCTCTTCCAGATTCCTGTGGAGGGGGGGGGGGGGCATTTGCCCCTGATGCCCCTGGATCCGCCAGTGCCAGCAATTATCGCCAAGGAGAGCCTCTGCCAGAAACTTACCTAATGAAATTCATTTCCCCATTTTCCAAATTTGTATAAGCAATTGCGAAAGTTGTGTCATGCCGCTAAACGGCGCGAAATTTTCTGGTTTTAGACTGGATAGCTGGATTTTGACTGCTGCAAAGACAATTTTTACGATTTTACGATAAGTTGGGAACGCGCGGCGGGGCGGGGGCATACTTGTATTGAATGCCCCCCCCCCATCCCAGATTCCTGCGGGGGGATTTGCCCCTGATGCCCCCCCCCCCCCCCTGGATCCGCCAGTGGCGGAAAAAAGTGTCATTTAATGGCTCGACATCGTGACTTTTGCTCACAGTGCGGTGACACATTTGACATGGTCACAGTGTTCATCCAGATTCATCCGTTCGACCCTCACCCATATCCGCCTCAATCCCCGTATCCGGCTCAGTGTTATTTAATGTATAACTGAAGACAATATGCAATCGCATCATATGCACACATACAGCGCATTGTGACATTGGCGGATCCAGAGCGGGTGGTGGTGGGGGCAAAATTCCAAAAAGTCTCACACATTTCTGAAAACGCATCGGATTTGGCTTACTTATGAATTTCTAGCTGATTTAAAACTAACTGTCCTTAGTTAAAGTCGCTTAAATTTTCTTCTATAACAGGAAATGTGTCAATTTTGCTCCGATTTCAGGCGGTTGGGGGGGAGGGGTCAATTGCCCATTTTGCCCAACCCTAGATCCGCCACTGCATTGTGACCTGGTACAACCAATACAGCCTGTGTAGCAACGACCCTAGCTGCAGGGGCTCCGCCACAGGGGGGACATGGGGGGACGTGTCCCCCAACATTTTCGGATTTTAACATTACACCTATGGGTGTTGCATGTAAAGAATAGACTTCAGAATGCCTTCCCCTTTTATGTTTTTTTTAATAAATGAAATGGTATGTTATTGTGACATTAGACAAAACAGTTATAAATCATATTTTAGCCATAGGCGGTACCAGGTTAGTGAAAAAGGGAGGTCAAATAGGGGAAAATATTAACCGCAGGCAAGTTGCTACCCAGCACTATAAATAAGTTACTGATCGTAGATAGTTCCTTTTTGCATATTGTACTTCATCATATGCTCATCCAGGATCCAAACTGGGGAGGCGCAAGACCTTTTGATAAGTATATTATCCACTATTATGATACTAACTAGTCAACAGTGACTATTTCACTTACAACTTCAATTCACATTGCTTACATGGGTGGAGTTTCCTATTCACATGGTGTGGCCACTGCCCCACCAACTTTGTGTTATGCCCCACCAACTTTTGTCAGATTTGAAGGTTTCATGGCATTAATATGGCAATTTTTCACCTCAATAATGGAAAACATCCGGCCATTTTGCCCCACCAACTTTTTCTGGAAAGCTCCACCCATGATTGCTTACCCCCCTTTTTACCCTACCTGGACTCGCTTATTATCTTATAATCGTTCGTAGAGTATCCTGTGGTGCGTGTTTCATCCGAAAACTGCAGTATGTTATGTCATGGTAGGCCCATGCATCTTAGTTTCCTTGCAATAATATGACCCCCTTTCTTCCATTCCTGAGCGCGCCTCTGCAAACAAAATGACTTAATTTTCTCTCCTGGCCTCATATGTGCATATATCATTATAAGTTAACCGTCCATTGCGCCGTAATCGCCGGCATATCGTCATCACTATGCCAGTCAAAAACTCAAAATTTTGACTCCAAATGCGGAATTCAATTCTAGGAAAAGTCCCAAAATGTAATTGGCCTGCTCCCAGCCATGTGCCTGAACACGTCCCTGCAACTCTATATGTAATAAATTATGAAAATAATGGAAGGAGAAGCTATCTTTTACAATTTGACAGCTATAAATGCTCCTTGCATCGCTCTATTGGCTTCCCACTAAACATTGAATACTTCCTGGAAACCCCCCTTTCAAGCCCCTGAAACCGCCTCTGCCATGCAATTTGTATAATATTTCATTAACATCAACTAATTTGCACTTGTTGCAATCACCGTAAACCAATGTAACTCCTTCATACTTGCGGCAGTTATGAAGAAACCGTGGAGATCGCATTTCCGTATTATCACCAAATGTCGCCGCCGAACCCTCCTAAAACTGTGCCCTGGAACCGCCTCTATTCAGGTTAAGAACTCAAAATTTTGACTCCAAATGAATTATTCAATTCTAGGAAAAGTCCCAAAATTTAATTCGCCTGCTCCCAGCCGTTCTGGAGATATCTGCGAAAAACATGAGGGGGTTGGTGGAATCCGCCCCCCCCCCCCTGTTACAAATAGGGTTAATGGATATAAACCCGCCCGGGGGTTTGTGGAGCGTGAAGGACGGAGCGGCGTGATGCGAACATATCAGTGCGAGGTCCACTGAATTTGTCTACTTTTTCGTATAGAATCATAAGGTGGATACTTGTATTCGTAACTTCGGGGTGCTGCATTGCACATGACACGTGGCATGATTGAAGGAAATAGTTCACCTTCGGAAAATTTATCAGAACATGATTTTATTATATTTTTTAATACAGTTTCTTTTTTTCTTTTCAAAAATGGTCCTACATCGCGCCAATTCAGGACAGAAGGTCGTAAATTATTAAGTTTATGGTGTGCGTTATTGGTCTGCGCATGCTCCGTGCAGTGCTGGCACTTTCAGATGGTACGGTATATCATATATGCGCCGCATTTCTTCGCCAAAAAGTCAAATATCTTCGGCTGGAGGGTCTTTTCAGACAAGAACAGTTGCAGATAGGTATTTCTCAACACGGGCTACAAAACTGCTATTTCAGTTAAAACCCCATGTTGAAGGTGAACTATTTCCTTTAAGCAAGAAATACACGTAAAAACGCATGGTGCCAGCGCGGTTCGAACCTACGACAATCTACGAATACGCTAGTAGACAGCCATACCGACTGAGCTATTTGGGCTTATGCGGGGAGCACTGTTATTCAGTCTCCAATATTGGATCTCTGCCAGCTCAGGACAGGCGACCACTTGACCTTCCAGACAGACGGCCCTGACCGCCACCCGGGTCCCGGCGCATTCCATTCTGACAACGCCCCGCACTCCCTCCCCCTCACCAGGTCACGCACCTGCCAGACAGTCACAATGGGTACCAACCTACGGTGGGGAAAACCACCTTTTTGTGCCTATCGCGACCGTAGCGCCACGTGGTGGCAAGGGAAGATCATTATCCCGCGCGGCGCTGGGGGGTAAATTTTACCCCCCCCCCCCCTCCCGGATTTTCTCAATAATTTGAAAACTGACAGATATTGAAGTGAAACTTACGGTACCTTATGATGCATCAATTCTACGTCTTCTGATAAACTTTTATTGAAATTCGTGAAACATTTTGGGAGATAATGACGTTTTAATGACGTCATGTCATGTCATTTTTGGTCAAAAAACGTTAAATGTTTAAACAAAATCGTAGAAAATAGCATGTTGATGCAAATCGCAAATAAAAGGTGTTAAAAGAAATTAAATAACATTGTCTTTAAAATGGCTATTTTGGATTCTCCAAATTTTGCGTTTTTGACTCCTAAAAATGCAAAAAACTGATTTTTGAGGAAGAATTTCCACAAAAGTTTTTTTTAACAGATTTAAAAAAAACGGAAGATTTAATAGAGAACCCAGCATGAACGATGCTCAAACCAAATTTCAAAGCAATAACTTTGTTTTTTACTGACTTATGGCTCTCTAAGTATAAGTAACTCATTACGTCATTTTTTTAATTGCGTTTGTTGGCTTTTACTGACCAGATACAGACAAATAAATGCAACCACTGTATTTCTAAGACAAAACTAGTCTAGAAACATACAATGTTTATTTAGATTAATCAATTTCAAATTATGTCCTGATTGTGACCTGACCTTGACCCGAGGGCCATTATATGGGTTCAGGCTGTGAAAATAGCTGCTTCTATCGAATTATACGTGTAAAATAAACCATACAACATGTGTCGCATGGCTTTCGTAGACCTGTGACCTTTTGTGACCTGACCTTGACCTTGACCTTTGTTTACAAATTCATTTTTACTTATGCGGGAGATGCATTCTACATTTAGGAGCACTTTGTGAGATAATATTTGCAATATATGGCTTTGGATGGAAAGTATAGCCCAAAATCCCAAATACTTAAATTTTGACACTTGACCTGACCGTGACCTGACATGTGACCTTATTTTAAGAATTGCTGGTATGCGTTAGATTGGTCTCACTGAGAGCTTTCGATCGCCGCCTTGCGCGTCTCGCTGCAGTTATTGGTTCGGAAGATACGAGGGGGGGGGTAAAATTTACCCCCAGCACCGGGCGTTCGGATGGAGACCCTAGCGCCGCGCGGATTATGAGACCGACTATACAAGAGCATCTAGCGTGCACTCAGTCCTCCACACACCACCACTTTCCCGACAAGCCCTCTTCCACTACCATCGAGCCGCCGAGCTGCTTGCAGAAGCGTGACAATGAATCATCTAGCCAACTTCTCGACTTGACCTTGACCGACACGGGGCTGACACGACACGGGACACGACACGACACGACACGACACGGGACACACGACAAGCAGCACATCGACCAGGGGAGAGCCCACCCCGGCCCCACTTGGCCGGCCGGTGTGGCGTGTGACGTCACCACGGGGTCAGGTGGATAGTCGGCGGTAGCAGCGCCACCGGGCCCGGGGCGGGCGGTAGTGGCTCGCGGGCGCCTCTGTTGGTCGGAGCGGGGCGCCGCGCGGGTGGAGCGTGCCAGCTCGGGCGGCAGGGTCGCGACGTGACCTGGTGTGGAATGGGCGACTGTTGTTTGGCGGAACTAGTGCCGCCTGTGTCACAGAACTGCCTCGTGGAGCGGGAAGCGTGATGGTGTTCAGTGCGTATATTATAGCATTTAGCTGAGCACAGGCGCCATTGTCTTCGTTCCAACACTCGACTCTGATCTTCGGGATTGAAGTTCTCGCTGGTCACACACACACACACACACACTGGAGAGTGCTGGGAGTGCTGTCGACAATTACTCTGTTCATTTTATGTAAGGAGGTTCGGCGCGAACCGGCCGCTGGCCGTTGGGGCCGACTGCCAGCGCGCCCGCTCGGCTGGGCTCTCCAGGTGGACTGGTTGTCGGCGCTGGTGTCGGCTCTGGTGTGCGACCGGACGGGGGTGCCGCCGCCGCCGCCGCCGCCGGGCCGTCCATGCATCCGGCCTGTCTGCTGCTGGTGCTCACCCTTCTTCTCACCACGGCCGCCAGCCTGCTGCTCACCTACGCAGAGCTCACCGACAACTGGGAGATCATCCGCTTCGACCAGCGCAGCGTGCAGGGCATCGTCGATGAGAGGAACGGCACACATACGTGGGTGCAGAAGCGGCGTTCTGTATCGGTACCGTTGTCACTTACCAGCATGCCTTAAAAGACCGTCCAACCACGCCACACATGCTAGTGAGCATCCTCGACACAGCACTATCATGTCTTAAGTGGCATAAGAACGTGTAAATGAGCAAAACACACTCGATGTGTAATATATTCGAGTTTCTATCGGCTAATGCGGTTCTACTAAACAGAAATCTGCTTACTAACCATTGGCGGACCAGAACGGTGGTTGGTGGGATGGGGGGGGGGGGGTGGGGGGGGGGGGAGGGGTCACGGGTAGTTTGGGGGCCAAAACCCAAAAAGTCTCGCACAATTCTGAAAACACTTCGAATTTCGCTTGCTTATATGCATTGCTAGCTAATTTAAAACAAACTTCCCTTAAATTGGTTAGAGCTGCTGCGAGGAACAGTATTCTTATGATTAAAACCACTAGGGTTGATGACCTTAACCTCGATGTATCAAAACGTTAAATTACCGATAGACTGTATTGATATTTCGGCCACAGGCCTTTGTCAAAATTACATATCATTTTATTTTGTCAAATTACATTTGTCAAAATTACATATGTCATTTTGACAAAGGCCTGTGGCCGAAATATCAATACAGTCTATCGGTAATTTAACGTTTTGATACATCGAGGTTAAGGTCATCAACCCTAATGGTTTTAATCACAAACTTCCCTTAGTCAAAGTTGCTTAGATTTTCTTCTATATCAGTAAATGTGTCAATTTTGCTCCCATTTCAGGCGGTGAGGGGGGCATGGACCCCCCCCCCCCCTGATCCGCCAGTGTTACTAACAGATATGTCACAGGAACGGCACACACAACAGTACAGGTACACCGTACAGGTGAGTCTAAGAAAGCAGGTGTAGTTAAATTGTTGTTTCTTCAGGAACTGAAAAAGCGACAGCACGTGGCATATTCCGTGTAGCAGTGGGTGTCGGGCAGTGCCAGCGGTTGCGTGAGACTGTGTCACCCAATATCAGGGAATCGGTCAGTCGGTGCCACCAAGTGCCAGCCAGCCAACGGTCTTCGGCTGCAGCAGCCAGCCGGGGTCGGGCCGGTGTCGGGCCGGGGTCGGGCCGGGGTCGGGTTTGTCGGTCTCCGGCGGCTCGGCACCACAGACAGGCACTGCAGATAGCGCTGCCGGTCGCAAGTGACATCGCTTTGTTACTGCCAGGGCCTGCAGGCGCCTGAGCCGGATGGTGCAAAGGAAACAGTAATCTTGTGCGAACTTCTGTAGCACGAATGTTTCCAGTAGGAACTTTTGTGTTATAAGCTTTTCTGATACGGATTAAGGAGACACTGTCCTTTCTGCTCCATAATAACAAGGAGACACTGTCCTTTCTGCTCCATAATAACAAGGAGACACTGTCCTTTCTGCTGCATAATAACAAGGAGACACTGTCCTTTCTGCTCCATAATAACAAGGAGACACTGTCCTTTCTGCTCCATAATAACAAGGAGACACTGTCCTTTCTGCTCCATAATAACAAGGAGACACTGTCCTTTCTGCTCCATAATAACAAGGAGACACTATCCTTTCTGCTCCATAATAACAAGGAGACACTGTCCTTTCTGCTCCATAATAACAAGGAGACACTGTCCTTTCTGCTCCATAATAACAAGGAGACACTGTCCTTTCTGCTCCATAATAACAAGGAGACACTGTCCTTTCTGCTCCATAATAACAAGGAGACACTGTCCTTTCTGCTCCATAATAACAAGGAGACACTGTCCTTTTTGCTCCATAATAACAAGGAGACACTGTCCTTTCTGCTCCATAATAACATGTCCTTTCTGCTCCATAATAACATTTAGCCTATTAACCCGCGACCCGCTGGGGGAGGGGGAGGGGTGCTAAAAGTAGCAACCTCTCCGTTTTTTTTTTTCTTCAATAACTCAAAAACGCGTACATATATCGATTATGGGTGATCTGTAAAATGCACTTTTCCGAAAATTAAATAAAAACCACCCAGAACCTGTTCCACGGACCTTAGAAAGAGACTTGGTGCATCGCTTTTGGTCATCCTTTTCATAAAACCCCTACCACCTCGAAAAAAACGAAACCTTGCAAAAATGCATTAATAGCAATGGCAGGACGCCACAAAGTGGTCGTTTGCCCCTCTATTATTCTCAATAACTTCCGATCCGATTCAGTGACATCAATACAGTTTGGTAGGCTTGTAAAACGATTCATTTGAAACATTTTGACACCAGAAAAAGTTTCAGATCAGGTCAGGCCACCGAGTTATGACGTCACAACCACAAACCTCGCAACGGTTTTTGAGCTGACGGATGCCCTCGTGCTACTTTATTCATTATTATCATCACTTGGCGTTAACAATGGATCATGACGGTCATCAGTGGCGGATCCAGAGGAGGGGCATTCCCCTCCCCTTGAGCCTTGAAGGGGCCCAATGGCCCAAGGGGGCCCCATAGCCGATCGAAGTGACTCGAAACGAATTTAACACCGTTTTCGAATAAGTCGCAAGTAAATTTACCCACTCTGACCTCGAGACTCCAGAGAGCCCACTCTGGTCTCCGTAGGGGCCACTTTGGCCTCCAGAGGGCCCACTCTGACCGCCGGAGGGCCCATTCTGACTTGAAGAGGGCCATTCTGGTTTGTAGAGACCCATTTTAGCATGTGAAAGGCATATTTTGAACTAAAGGGGTCCATGCTGGCCTACATTTGTCTTCAAGGTCAAAAGGGCCTATCAAGGCTTGATGGGGCCCACTAAGGCCTGAGGGGGCCACCAAGGCCCGGGGCCCACTTTGCTATGTGGCCCTCCTTGACCGATTCCTGGATCCACCACTGACGGTCATCATACCAGTAAGGCGCCGTAGTTGGCGATGAACGAGCGAGCGCGAAGGAAATGCATGGGGAATTTCAACTCGATCAGGCAAATAGCTTCTAAGATACAAAAAAGGTACGCACGTGCGCACGTGCAAAGGCACCCACTTTTGACTTGTGGGAAAGTGGGGGCTGAGAGGACCTTAACCACACAGCAAATTTGAACACAATCGGCTCAGCCGTTCCGGAGATATATAAGAAGGGTGTGCACGTGCGCACGTGCAAAGCCACCCCATCCCTGACTTGTGGAAAGGCGGCGGCTGAGAGGTCCCTAACCACGCACCAAATTCGAACACAATCGGCTCAGCCGTTCCTGAGATACAGAATAGGGATGTGCACGTGCGCACGTGCAGAGGCACCCACCCTTGACTTGTGGGAAACTGGCGGATGAGAGGTCCCTAACCACACCCAAATTTGAACACAATCGGCTTAGCCGTTCCTGAGATATAGCATAGGGGTGTGCACGTGCGCACGTGCAGAGTCACCCCACCCCTGAGTTGTGTGAAAGTGGCGGCTGAGGGGTCCTTAACCACACACGAAATTTGCACATAATCTGCCCAGCCGTTGCGGAGTTATTGCGAGAAAATACTTTTCAACACCCCTCACGTGGCACGCGGAACGCGCAGTGGTAGTCATCCACATGAGTCAGCACTGGACTCAAACAGGGTAGGTTAGATGGGGCTGCTCAGCAAAGAAGTCCGCTTGTCAATCGGACATGCGGTTGCAGAGATATAAGCTTCTCAAAAGCGTCGCCACGGGCCGGGCCGGGTCGGTCCGGGCCGCTCATAATCAGATTTTTCCCATACACCACGGAAGGACGAGCTAGCGCTTCGCTCTCGCTCGTAATAACTGCTTTGAGCCGGATACAACATGGCTCAGAAAGTCAGAATAGACCCTCAGGAGGTCAGAGCTGAACCACTGGATGCCAGAGTGGGCCCTCTGGAAGGCAATAGTGGTCCTCTGCAAAGCACAAAGGGGCCATCTGGAAGCCAGATGGGCCTTTTGGAAGGCAGAGTGCCCTCTGGAAACCAGATGGGCCTCTCTGTAGGCCAGAGCGAGTCCTCTGGAGGTCAGAGTAGGCTCTCTGGAGGCCAGAGTGGGCCTCATGGAGGCCAGATGGGTCTTCTGGAACCTAAGAAGCCCTTGGATGGTCTGGGAATGCCCAGACTCTGGTTTGAGGGCCCTAGACTTGGTATAGGTATAGGTAAGAT
Source organism: Chirona hameri (assembly GCA_036785665.1). Classification (NCBI taxonomy): domain Eukaryota; kingdom Metazoa; phylum Arthropoda; class Thecostraca; order Balanomorpha; family Balanidae; genus Chirona; species Chirona hameri. The sequence goes on from JAXIVJ010009240.1 coordinate 9,762, forward strand.
GGCCCCCGATCCCAGCCTGAGTGGTCCCAGGCCGGGGTTTGAGAGGGCTCTCAAACCAGAGTCTGGGCACTTCCAGACCAGCCAAGGGCTCTCTAGGTTCCAGAGAACCCATCTGGCCTTTCTCATAAATAATGTATACAATGTTACTACTCTAGTAGAATTGTAGTTTCAAGTTTACTACTTACTACTGCCGTGTGTTTCATAAAGCGTAGTACATTGTACTGTTGTAGATTAGTAACTTTGTCAAGGTTAGTAACAGCTATATAGGAGTGGGTCACGTGCGTGAAGAACATTTTGTATGATAGAGCCAGACGGCAGGATTTTATCAAGCAACTATTTGCCGTAATTAAACTACTCCTGCCACCTTGCCTTTGAAAAGAAAGCTGAGCTTCTGAACTGGCCGTTGCGTAATGTAAACAAAACATTCAGATGGCCATCTTTGCGTTTGTCGGGCGGTTGGTTCCGTTGTGGTAGTGTATTGCTACCGAATTTAGAAACCTGAAGACGTTGCCAGAGCGTCAATACAAAGTAAGTAATATCGGTTAATTAAAACCCGGCTTGTGATTCACCTTTTACTAGTTTGGTAACTTACAAACGTTATAGAACTATAAAAGGGCGGATGCTGGGTCACCTGCGTTTGGGTTGCAGGCGTACTGTATGGTAAAATAAAGACACATTTTGCTTTTTGTTTATGGCTGTCTTGTAATAAATACTAGGAAAATAATGTTAAGTTATTTATTTGTGTAATCTGTAACATCTGAAGGTATTCTTAATTTATTTAGTGAATATCATTTTACATTTGTGTTGGGTATGTTTGGTAGTGTTAACTTAAACAAGTATCACACATGTTCTGAATGATGCCAAGTTATGTTGTAATAGGAATGTTTATCAGTAGAACATTTTACAGGGCCATTCTCGTACAGACTTACACAATATTTGGATTCAGGCAATGCAATGAATAGCACTGCCTACGTAAATATGTATTGTTTTTATAGCTAATGATACCTTAGGTGGCGAAACAAAAGCAAAATTTATTAAATGAAGTCATCAATTACATAAATAGTTTACTTGTTTGTTAAACAGTTCATAAACATTATTTTTTACAAATATTTTAAATTATAGGTAACCATTGTAACTGAATATAAAAAAGTTGCAGGAAATGGTTATAATCTATAATCTATTTAATTAATGTCTGTAAAATTAAAGTTTAGAAACTGTTTCAAAACAAGTATATCTTTACAAAATTGATGCCTCATTTAATTAATTTTGTATTTGTTTCACCACGTAGGGCATCATTAACCATAAAGCAGTAAAAATGTACTCATGCAAGTGGTAGGTTCCATCTGTATAATACCTTGTAAGCTTGTATGTGTATTATTCAATATCATGATTTCTTGTTTTCTTTTCCAGAACCTTTTCTGAGGCATCTGTCATCATCCTGGAGGAGACATCACAACAGGCTGAGTGCAAGACAACCTTTGTAATTCGTGAACTGCCGACCGTCCAAGGGCGTCGCTACCTTCTAAAAGTTTGGAGGGGGGCGGAGCCGGAGGCATTTTGAAGTAGATTCTTTCCATGCAACGCCCATAGGCGTAATGTTAAAATCTGAGCGTCCGTCTCTTGCCGAAATCCAGCGTCGAGTGAAAACCAATTCAGCAGTGTCGACGATAGGTGCGTTGTGTTGGTACCTTCGCAGCAGCCACCTTGGCGGTATCGGACTTGCGGACAACGGACAACACGAACGGGTCGAATGTGGAGCGTGTTTTGGAACAGACCGATGCCAGTGAAACCGGTGCTGAGAGGTGGTGGATGTGTCGGCATGAGCAGACTTACGGTACAACAGCACCCCGTAGGGTGGCATGCCTACACCGCCAACTAAACAAACTTTCAAGCTTCATATATGTGCCACTTCATTTCAGGGAAACACTTATCGTGATCCGAGTAATTCGGTGAAGTGTTGATAATCCAGCCATCACTGTTATAACAATATGAAAATAAAAAATATTAAAGCTAAACTCTGAAGTGTAAGTACCTGTGAAGGCTCATGTGAGGTTGAGAATATGGGGAACGGAGGCACTTAATGGTATAAATGGGCACATGTTTGATAGTGAACGTAATTATAAATAATTTGCATTATATGGAACGTCAATCTCAGGTAGGAAGCACAAATGACTTACACTAACAGTCACACTCAACAGTCAATACAATAATACAATACAATACACACGCAATGATGATGCCTATACCAGTCAACCCTATTAGTGGCAGGCTCCTGGCTACCCCTATAGGGGGTAGCCAGGAGCCTATATTTAGCGCCAGAGGGAGGGGGCGGGGTGGCTGATCCCCCCAGAGATCTCGAAATCTACTAGTCCGATTTTCAAAATTCAAACAGGGATTGTCTCTCCTCAAACTGATCTACATTCTAAAAAAAATGTGGCGACAGGCGGCCAAAATGAACAAATTGTATAACATTTTGTAATCCCTATTAACTCCTAGTTCTATAGACTGATTTTTACAAAACTTATATGGATCGACAGCAAATTAATACAAAATATATATATCCTGTTCACATTTGAAAATTCAAAATTCGTAGGCGTTTCCAGGACCAAAGTATGCGATTTTTTCTTCTAATTCTTGAAAATTCATGAAGTTTTCAGACAAACTGCTCATACTAGTTTTAGGAAAAGTCAGAAAATTTCAGAAGCCTACGTCCAGCCATTTCGGAGATATTTGAGAAAAACACGAGGAGTGAGTAAAATATGCCCCCTGCCTCTAATAGGGTTTTAAAGGTGCGTTTTCCCTCTTGGCAACGATCATTTGTGAAAAAGAAAACCATTAATTCTCAATTGAATCATCTCTTATCGCAATTTCTTTTGTCTGTTGTCTCATTGGAAGTGTTTAAGTTATCATGTTCACAATTTTACAACGGTGAATAGCAGGGTAAAAATGCGTTGTAAAACTCGCTTCATTTTGTACTACTCCGTAAATCAGAGGAACTTTATGAAACAGGTGCGTGCGTTTTAAAAAGCAACCGTAGCGTTTCTGTAGTACAGTTGTAGAGTTGTAAAGTTGTAAAGTCGCGAGCGTAGTAAGTAGTAGTTTTTGCTTTATGAAACACAATTTTACAACTTTACTACACAATCTTACAACTATACTACATAAATTTACTACCAAACGTGTATGAGAAAGATCACTGGCCAATATGAGGCCCACCCACTCTGGCTTCCAGAAGGCCTACTCTGACTTCCAGAGGACCAGTCACCAGCTCTGGCCTCCAGAGGCCCATCTGGCTTCCAGATGGCCCCTCTGTGTTTTTCAGAGGACCACTATTTGCCTTCCAGAGGGCCCATTCTGGCATCCAGTAGTTCAGTTCTGACCTCCTGAGGGCCCATTCTGACTTATTGAGCCATGTTGTATCTAGCTTAAAGCAGTTATATTATGACCCTCAGTGGCGAATCCAGGATTCCGTCAAGGAGGGGACCACGTAGCAAAGTGGGCCCCCAGGACTTGGTGGGCTCTTTTTACCTTTAAGACAAATGTATGCCAGAATGGACCCTTTTAGTTCAAAATATGCCTTTCACATGCTAAAATGGGCCTCTACAAACCAGAATGGGCCCTCTTCAAGTCAGAATGGCAGGGCCTCGGCTAAGGAATTTTCACTGAGGGGCCAGTTTGAGAAAATGTTGCTAAGGCATATGGTTAAGCGTACTTATACCAGGGCCTTCTCTAACATGTTAACTGGGGGGGGGGGGGGGTGCGCCCCCCCCCCCCAGTGAAGCCGTCAGCCCCCCCAGTCGAGGAAAAATCGAGTCACTGGGGGGGGGGGGGGCACCTATTTGTTATCGGATGTATATACAAAACGACATCGGTGGAGTAAATGAAGACACAAATCTTAAATACATGCAAGTTTAATAAAACAGACACAGACACACAGACACACAGACACACAGACACACAGACACACAGACACACAGACACACAGACACACAGACACACAGACACACAGACACACAGACACACAGACACACAGACACACAGACACACAGACACACAGACACACAGACACACAGACACACAGACACACAGACACACAGACACACAGACACACACACACACACACACACACACACACACACACACACACACACACACACACACACACACACACACACACACACACACACACACACACACACGCACGCACGCACGCACGCACGCACGCACGCACGCACGCACGCACGCACGCACGCACGCACGCACGCACGCACGCACGCACGCACGCACACACGCACACACGCACACACGCACACACGCACACACACACACACACACACACACACACACACACACACACACACACACACACACACACACACACACACTCCCCCACTTACACACTTACGCACGCACGCACGCACGCACGCACGCACGCACGCACGCACGCACGCACGCACGCACGCACGCACGCACGCACGCACGCACACACACGCACGCACGCACGTACGCACGCACGCACGCACGCACGCACGCACGCACGCACGCACGCACGCACGCACGCACGCAGGCACGCACGCGCGCGTACAGGCGTACAGGCGTACAGGCGTACAGGCGTACAGGCGTACAGGCGTGCAGGCGTGCAGGCGTATTTTGAGTCATGCATGCAGACTGTACGTACACCACATACAAACGTGCAGATGCATGCCCAGAGACAACCATGCACGTGGAGCCGGGGCAAATAGGTTACAACGCACGAGGGAGGTATAACTATAGCAGGATGGTGGAAACTGACAGTAGGGAATAATGGACAAGATTGTGAGGAGGCCTAGACAATGCGTAGCCGCGCCCCTGTGCGTAATATGCCTGCCGACACGGTTTGCTGCACTGACGGGTGATGGGATAAAAGGGGGTGGAGGTGAATGGGAATGCAACTAAGAGGAGATCATTTTAACAAGAGATAGCAAAGTTCTCAGATGTATAGACCGGTTTCGGTGGGAATATTTAGTTCGGAAGGAGAAAGTTGTGTTTCCAGGATAATGGGAGTTAGATGATGATGATAATTGTTTTGCAAGAGGGTCCATTTCGTGATGCCAAGAAGTGTGCTGGATCGCGCGCAGTAAGTCGCGAAATACTGGCGGGCACTCGAAAGAGTCCGGTAACGCCAGGTTCTGGGAAACCAGGAGGGCCAGAATGGCCATACGCCTCAGGTAAATGCCGTAGGAGGAGTCAGGGTGCTGAGGTGGCGATGTGTGCGGGCCGGAATGGCCATCCGCCTCAGATAAATGCCGTAGGAGTCAGGGTGCTGAGGTGGCATGGATTGGCGATTGGAGCACCACGGAAACCGCAGTAAGTCGTGGATCCCAGCAGCAATGTGCGGCATGAATGGACCCAGACAGAAAAGCATGTGTGGGGTTATTAATATTTGCATTTGGTGGATTTAATAGTTAGAGTGGACAATTATCCATAGCGAAGAAGCGAAGAGCTGGGTACATCGGAGACGAAATTCGCTCAATGAACCAGCTGTTACCCTGGTGCGTTCCCTGTGTAACACTACGTGCACCACTGGTGGGGATAGGAAAAGAGGGAGGGGTCAGGAAGACCAACCTGACAGTTTAAAGCAAAGTTTCCTTCTGAACCCCGCTTTAGCCAAGCTAAGTAGCTGTTGGATAGCTCTGTTGTTTTGTGTATTTTTTGAGGAACCACATTATATTTAGATATAAGGATTATATATTTAGTTTTGTGGATCGTTTAGGTATTATTTTTAAGCATTCATAGTTAGCTGTTACCTCTTACTTGCTTTTTAAAGGACTTTTCATTCTAGCTTGTGTGCGCCAAAATTGTCTTAGTCTTATTTTTGTGTTATTAGTTGCAGGGTTGGATAAGTAGATATTTTAGAAAATTAGGGATAATTAAGGTGTATTTAGTATTCAGTTTATTTAGGGATTAGATATTTAGTCTAGTATTAGGTGCACTCATAGCTGATTTGTGTCACTAGCTTTACCTAGATCTAGTTAAGGGTTAGAAGAAGAAAAAACAAACAAAAAAAAACAAAAAAGTTAAGTTAAGTTAGTAAAGTATTGAAAAGTGCATAGTACCTAAGTTATATACCTAAGTTACTAGTGTATTCAAATGAGCATGACTAGGATGCAGGCGAAGGTAGCAGAGCTAGAGGCCCTCCAGGCTAGAGTAGCGGAGCTTGAGGCGCAGTTAAGTAAGTGTAGGTGTAGAGATGAGCCGCAGGAGGGTGTAGCTCCTGACCAAGGAACGTATGCGCAGATCGTGGTTAGGGGGTCAGAAAAGGAGCCTACAGGATCAGGGACCAGTGGTAGTTCTGATAGGGGCATAAGGGAGGAGGATAAGGCAAAGGTGGATAGTGCGGCTGGGGTTTGGAAGCGTGTTGGAGGGTCACGTTTCTGGAGACTCAACATTGTGGAAAGTAATGCTAGGGCCACAGACAGTAAGTATGAGGAGGGGTGCTGGGTAATGGAGGGTGGTAGCAGAATCTGGAGGAGGAAGAGGGAAGGGGATCAGGAGGGATGGACAAAAGTTCAGGGTAGAGTCAGGCAGTACAGCCCCAGGGAACATCAGCAGGTTACAATAGCAAATAGGTTCAGTGCGTTAGAGTCAGCAGCTGAAAGTGACAGGGAAGAGATTCAGCATTTAGTGGTTGGGGACTCAAGGGTAAGGCCCTTAAGGCGAACATTCTGTGGGAAGAGGGACAGATGTATAGTCAAACCGGGGGCAAGAGTAGTTGATATGGGCCCTGTCATTGAGGCAGAACTTGGTAGGAGTAGCCCGGAGACAGTTATAATACAGGTGGGGGTGAACAACATAGGACCTAGGCAGAGTGTGAGAATAGTAGCAGAGTACCGGAGCCTGCTGCAGAGGTTGAAGGAGTCCAGGAAACCAGTCATTGTGACTGGCATCCTCCCTCGCTGTGGAGCCAGTGAGGAGTGGTACTCGAGAGCTCTGTCTGTGAACAGCTCAGTTCAGAACTTATGTTCAGCTATGGGGCTTAGTTATGTAGACTTATGGGATCAGTTCTATGAGTGGCATAGGTTCTATATGAAGGATGGGCTTCACTTATCGGATGAGGGGGCAAGGGCTTTGGGAGATACCTACAGAAGTGTCATTTAGGGAAACTAGGTAGGAGGGGGGTTCAGGGACGCTAGTACTAGGACATCAGGAAGTAAGCATTGGTTCATGTCAGAATAGGACAGTAGATCATAATTCCCTCAGAATTAGTAGAGTCAGCTCAAAGTATAAGATCACATGTGTGTTGCTGAATGCCCAAAGTATTAGGTCTAAATTTGATGAGTTTGAGTGTTATGTTGCCCTTGAAAAGCCTGATATCATTTGTGTAACCGAGACATGGGTTAGTGAGGGGTATAATAGGGATAGGCTACAGGATTTCGAGTTACAAGGGTATAACATGTTCTCATACTGCAGAGAATCACGGCAGGGAGGCGGAGTGTTTGTATATGTAAATAGCTTGTACTGCACTACTAGAGTTGATGATTCTAGTAAAGTAAAAGAAGTAGAATCAATCTGGCTTGACATTAAAATTGGTACAGGAAACAGAGGAAGGTTGAGGATAGGTGCATTTTACAGACCAGGGAATCTTCCAAGGAACTCCCAAGCTGAAACAGACCAAGATATTTGTGAGGAAATACGTAGGAACTTTCGGGCTCAGTGTCTTATTATGGGAGATTTTAACTTAAGAGGATACGAAAGTATAGCAGAGGAAACAAATGAGTGTAGGTTGTATAGGCAAATCTTTGAAGAGGAGCTTTTCATGCATCAGTTTGTAACAGAGCCAACCAGACATTGCTCCATTCTAGACCTTGTATTCTCAGACAACAGTGATCTAGTTAGTGACATAAGTATTTGTGCAGGTCTAGGAACCAGTGATCACAATATGGTTAAATTCAATATCTCATCAGAAATGAGGCCCAAAGATAACCTTATTATGGTTCCAAACTTCAGCCGGGCTGATTTTGATGGTATTAGAAATGACCTCGCACAGATCAAATGGAACGTTGAGTTGGCAGGTTTAGATGCATGTGAGGCCTGGAATGTTTTCAAAGCTAGATTAAGCCAAATTCAAAATCGGCATATACCCCTCAGGCACAAACGTAACAGAACCAAGGGCAATCCAGTTTGGCTTACCCCAGAAGTAAGGAGTGCTATACAAGCTAAAAGAAGTGCATTTGGCATTTTGAAGGGATCTTCACTAGATATAAATCAGAAGGCCTACCAGAATGCAAGAAATTCAGTTAAGAAAAAGGTCAGAGCAGCTAAAAGGGCAAAGGAACTTGATTTAGCTAGACATTGTAATGCAGATAGTAAGAAGTTCTTCAGTTTTTATAAGTTAAGTACAGTTTCCAAAAATATAGGTCCATTTAAGGTAGATGATGTGTTAGTTAGCAAGGACAGTGAAATGGTTGAAGTGCTTAATGATCAGTTTCAATCTGTCTTTACTATCGAGGACCAGAGTAGTATTGCAGCACTTCAGCCTGAGCTAGAGACAGAGGAGACTATAGGAGAGCTAGGTGGCATAAGTAATGAACTTGTTCTAGAATATCTAAAGAAAGTAAGGCCTAACAAGGCAGAAGGACCTGATGAAATCCATGCTAGACTTTTAAGAGAATCTGAAAGGGAGTTGTCGGTTCCATTAGCCATAATATTTTCTAAATCACTTGCAGATAGTAAAATTCCACTTGATTGGAAAAGAGCAAATGTTGTTCCTATTCATAAAAAGGGAGATAGAAGTAAAGAGGAAAACTATAGACCAGTTAGTCTGACCTCATTAGTCTGCAAGGTGCTTGAATCAATCATCAAAGATAAGATTGTTGAATTCTTGGAGCAAAATGAACTCATCAAGGATACACAGCATGGCTTTAGGAAGGGCCGTTCTTGTTTAACTAATCTTCTGGAGTTTTTGGATGTTGCAACAGATAGCTTTGATCAGGGTAAACAGCTAGATGTAGCTTTTCTTGATTTCAGTAAAGCATTTGACAAAGTCCCCCATACAAGACTGGGGTTGCAACTTAAAATTCATGGGATCAGGGGCAAGATTCTGGATTGGATAGAAACGTGGCTTTCAGGACGCCAGCAAAGGGTTATATTGAATGGGTGCCAATCACAATGGAAGGAGGTTCTCAGTGGGGTTCCACAGGGCTCAGTCCTGGGCCCATTGCTTTTTATAATATTTGTGAATGCAATTGAGAACATATAGACAGCAAAGTCTTGAAATTTGCAGACGATCTAAAAGTTGTCAGGATTATTAGAGGAAAACATGATCAGGATGTTTTTCAATCAGATCTGGACAAGCTAGTTGAGTGGTCTGAAGCATGGCAGATGAAATTCAATTTCAGTAAATTTAAGATTATGCACGCTGGACGGGTTAGCAGTAAACATAGGTATGAAATGGGTGGGCAGAAAATGGAGCAGATTGAAAAGGAAAGAGATTTAGGTGTCGTGGTAAACAATAGACTATCAGCGTCAGACCAGGTTGTAGAAGCTAGGAAAAAGGCACTTAGAATGCTAGGGGCCATTAACAGAAATGTTTCCTACAAGAGTGAAAAGGTAATAACAAAACTGTATTGTGCATACGTTAGACCACATTTGGAGTATTGTGTACAAGCCTGGTCTCCAACATATGAGAAAGATTGCTGGTTGTTAGAAAGAGTTCAAAAAAGGGCAACAAAGATGGTTAATTGTCTTGGTAGTTTACCTTATGAAGATAGATTAAAGAAATTGGGTATGTTTTCACTTAGATATAGAAGGCTAAGAGGAGATCTAATTGAAGTCTTCAAATTTGTAAATAGTCAGCATTCTGGATATTTAAAGGGTATGTTTGAGTTCAATAGGGAAAATCGAGGTAGAGGTCATCAGCATAAACTCATTATGAAACAAAGTAGGACTAGGCTACGACAGTCATTTTTCAGTAGAAGGGTTGTAGGACATTGGAATATGCTACCAGGAGATGTCGCTGATGCAGTGACACTTGCTTCCTTCAAAATTAGATTAGATAAATACTTTACAGAGAAGGGATTAGTTCATAAATACTCGTGGGATTAGCCTTCTTGTATGCAGGTAGAGTAAGGTGATTTGAAGGGGCGAGACTGGTGGAGGGGGGGGGGGGGTGGGGGTGGGTGTGGGTGTGGGTGGGGTGGGGTGCAACCTCGGATGGGCCCAAGAGGCTCTTTGTTGCACTTTTCTTTTATGTCTTTATGTTTATGTCTTTATGAAAGAGATTGATGATTGAGTGAATGTCTGGGGAGAGTCTGAGTGAAAGAATGAATGAATGTGTTAGTTCCAGTGGGAGATCGTCCTCAGCGTAGCGTTGCACTGGGTATGCCGAACAGGCATGGAACCGATCAAAGAACTCACGGTGTGATAGTTTGGGAGGCAAACCGTTGGTGAAATTGTGTAAGGAGGAGCCAGAGGCCATTGGTGATGGCTCCCGAACAAGGAAACCCTGACCTTATTCCACCGGACCAATTCCCGATTAACCCGCTAATTTCCCCCCCCCCCCTAACCGTGCAGCGACCTATGTGCTCGCCGATGATGGGCCTGCCTCCAAAATAAAAATGTATGTACGGGTCTAGTTCGATTCTGCATTTGCAACCACAAAATTTAGTAATATCTCGAAAACACGGGGATATAACATTCTGAAAATGTCATATTTCGATTCCTGATCTCCAGAAAACCCCGTGAGCAAAATGTTAATAATGTTGCAAATTGTTGACAATTGTTGCAAACAGCTCTAATTGTTGCAGATTAAGCCAGAGCCTCAAAATTTATATCATCCCATTCCGTGGCCCAAAATTAACCAGAAAAAGAGTTTTCATTTTTTTTAAATGTTGCAATGTTGCAAGAAATTGTGCAGAACCTTGCTGAAGCGAAAACCCGTTACACATGTCTACAAAAAGCAGTAAGGAAAGGTGTGAAAGTCGTAGGCTCGTATCTACAACGGTTAGAGAACGGGAACTGATTCCCTTTGAAAGCCGAGTCACGCTGAAACCCCAAACATGCCCCCAAAAAAACACGCCTGAAGCCGCCCCTGGTAGGCTGAAAATTTTGGGAAATTTACCAAATGTGCCAAATGAATATTTAGGAAATTAAAAAAGCTTGATGGCCGTATCTAGACTCGTTTGGGAACAGGAGCGGAAAAACCTTAAGGGTGGGGGTCGTTTTACCCCCCCCCCCCGACACTAATAGGGTTAATGCAAAAACAAACAAAGTCAGACGAGTTTTGAGACAGTCCTTCAAACCAACGTTTTTGGACGTTCTGGATGCGCCAGTGGGGCCAAGGGCTCAATTTGAGACATCATATCCCTTACACTGTAAAACAAAAACATCAGTAGTTCATTTTGTGAGACGTTTCATTTTCGACTCAAAAACTATTTCGTTAGACGATGATCAAATAGTCTGAGAAATTAGAAACTCCTCATCGAATTATTATTTGAATCAGTGCAGATCCAATCCATGCAATCCAACAATATCGAACCGACGCGACGAGGGGCGGGTATTGGTCCTCAAGATCTCCAAAGCTACTCTAGGTAGATGCAAACGGCATGTTTTAATGGTTTAAGTTGAAAGCATGCTTTAGTGACGCGTTTATCTATTTCACAGACCGTACATTTGTATTTTTACCTATGAACTTTTGCTCCCACTGCGGGGCCAAAATTTTGGCATGGGGGGCAGCCAGCGGTCACTGCGGGGGTATTTGCCCTCCCCAGTTAACATGTTAGCCGAGGCCCTGCAGAATGGGCCCTCCTGCGGTCAGAGTGGTGTCCCTCTGGAGGCCGAAGTGGCCCTACGGAGACCAGAGTGGGCTCTCTGGAGGCCAGAATAGGCCCTCTGGAGGTCAGAGTGGGCAAATTTACTTGCGATTTGTTTGAAAACGGTGTGAAATTCGTTTCCAGTCGCTTCGATCGGCTATGGGGCCCCCCTTGGGCTATTGGCCCCTGCAAGGCTCATGGGGTGGGAGGAATGCCCCCCCCCCTCTGGATCCGCCGCTAATGAGCGTCATGATCCATTGCTAACGCCAAGTGATTATAATAGTGAATAAAGTAGAACGAGAGCATCGATCAGCTCAAAAACCGTTGCGCAGATTTTTAGTTGTGACGTTATAACTCGGTGACCTGACCTGACCTGGAACTTTTTCTGGTGTCAAAATGTTTCAAATGAATCGTTTTACCAGCCTACCAAACTTGATCGATGTCACTGAAGTGGATCGAAAGTTATTGAGAATAATAGAGGGGCAAACGAACACTTTGTGGCGCCTGCCATTTCTATTAATGCATTTTTGCAAGGTTTCGTTTTTCGAGATGGTAGTTTTTTTGGAAAGGAGGATCAAAAGCGATGTACCAAGTATCTTTTTAAGGTCCGTGGAACAGGTTATGTGTGTTTTTTTCTCGGAAAAGTACATTTTATAGATCACCCCTAACTAGATTTTCAGTACCTTCTCCCCATCAATTGTAGCTACCCCTTCCTACAAAAACAAAATTAATTTCCCCAAACACTTCTGAGAAAACAACGTTTTAGTGACGTTATGACATGCTACTTTTGGCCCAAAGCATATGTTCAGCAATGTCGTATTTTGGCCTTTCATGACCTGAAATTGACCTTGCCCTGTTCGATTTCACCCCCAAAATGTCATTCACTACTTAAGAACAGGTGCATTGCATTATACCTGTTATACCGGCATAATAGGTGCCTGCACTTCTGTTTGTATGTCACTGTGGCTTCTATACCGTCAGCTATAACAAGCTCGATTTTGACCTATTTCGACCTTCCTGTGACGTCACAGGTCAATTAATGGGGATCCAATGGCGTGCTTTGAGATGGGACGGATCAGGGCTTTTTAATGGCGTTTGATTTGATTATATCCGACTGATAGATTCTGAGATAGCAGTGAGGTGCTACTTTTAGCACCCCAGTCGGTCGCGTATAGCGAAATATCCCAGGTGGTGCCGGGTTAAGAATAACTGTCTATGCGAACTTAATGTTACCGAAATAGCTTTATGTTCAACGTTTCGCCCGATAAGACTGTGTGTCCTTATCACTTTTCCCTTACAGAAGTATGTTACGGGCACAGAGTTTTCCCTCTTCATGGGACAGAAAGACTGGACTTCGCACTCGGTAACCAAAGGCGAGGCCAATGTAGACTTCATTGAAATGGCCGACAGAAAACGGTGTATTTGTTTCAAAGCATTTGCGGATGAAATGCGAATGTGAAACATCAGAAGTTTGTCATCAGCTGAATCCCTGTTATTTCATTATCGGACTCGCCCTAAATTTATTGAATCCATACCACTATTTGAAGAGCCTCTGTGTGTCTCCATGTGTGTGTCCGCGCCGGCCGACGATCAACTCTGATTGGCCGATCCTCGCCCGCCGACCGACTCTCTGATTGGCTGGCGGGCTGACCTGTCACGTAATCGGTCAGACCGAACGGCGAACGGCCAGGGTCAGTTGTCAACTAGCCCTGAACGCGTGCGGGCTTGGAAATCGACATGTTCCGTCCATTAAAGGGAATGCTTCACCTTTCTGAAGTTGTCAAATATACGCTGGCTGTAGTCGAAAATATGAAGTAAGTGCTGCTGAAAACGATGGTGATATTTTTCTCTCTCGAAAAGTCACTTAACTTTATACAAATTAAGTTATTAAATTTGGGATGATTACGTCATTATTGAGCTATAGAGAGCTATAGAGAAAACTTTTGGCTGCTAAAATACGGCACAATCGTTTCCGACAATTCTGACGACTTAAATACAAACATTGTGTAACTGTGTTTTCTCCCGCACAGAACACAATGACGAGTGCGAGGCATTGCGATAGCTCAATATTTATGTTTAAAAAACAATCAGTCCATAACTGAGACTTCAAACAACGCGAAAAACTACTAAATAGGTCGCCGTCGATGTGCATCGATGAGCTTCCGATTTAATTGCGAGTTTTGTGTTATTGTTTGTTAGTTTTTTGGGGAAACATTATTATTTGTCATGATAATATAAAGCACAGTGTTATATACAGCACAGACAAATTATACAAAACTCCTAATGTTGAAAACAAATGAATCGATTTTCAAAATTGAGGGTCGCAACCACTAACTATGCCGCCGTTGATGTGAATCGATGAGCTTCCGATTTTATTGCCACTTTTTCCAATCGCTGTTAGTTTTAGAAGATCGCCGGGCATATAATCACAACAAGCAGAACGCACAATATATTTTCCACTCCATTGCGTAACAAAAACAATACGGGAAAAGCCCGCACTTTGATGAGGACCAAAAGTACTTGCAAGTACCGGTCGTTAAAAGTGTGGAACGCTTATCAGCTATAACTTGAAATATCTTTCGGTAGGAAAGTTTTCATGCAAAATGTGATGAATTTACAATATATTTTGGTCTCGTCTGGCGATTTCAAGTGCTAACTCCATTTTTGTGGGAAAAGGTCATTATTTCCCTTTAACAGGTGAACGGGTACGTCCACTAGTACTGAAATATTTCTACAAAAACAGTCAGCGCTGGCCGTCGTCCTTTCCAATGTCTTTGACGGCACCCTAGGTGTAGTGACACTTTGATCAAGGTTACAGGACTGATCGGGTACGTGAAACAGAAGTCAACCAATAAGACTTCTTCCGAGCCCCTGGCTGTAGCAATATACAGCTTGAAAACCACTGCTGCCTGGAATATTTTGAAATCGCTCATAGTCACTTGGTTTTCGTTGCCCTTGCCCCTTAGGTGGCGTACTTTTAACGTGAAATGTTTCCAAATAAGTGATTCGTAAAAATTAAGAGCGGAACATTTTTGCATTGATTGTTGGTATATCTTTGTTCGAATTTCAGAAATGAAAGCTATAGTCTTGTCCCTCCTACTTCGTTCGTGAGGAAAGTCTGTCCCGCTGTGCGCTTCCTATTCGTTGTCCGTTAAAGATTTCGTTTGAAATGTGTTTCCTAGGAAACATCGTGGTCATTTGCAGACGACGGAAGTAATCAACACGCGAAAGATAACCCGCTTTCTCATATTGCCAAAACAATCAACGTTCACTTGACTGGTTTGTTTGCAATTAGTGTGACGTGACGTGACGTGACGTGTGACTTAAACACATTATCCGGATTGACTCATTATCGTAAACGAATTGTCTAGATTAACGTATTACTATTCCGAATCAGAATCGGAATGGCAGCTACACATGGTATGAGTGTTGCTTATATGAGGAATAGGGTGTGTCTCCAAATCACAGTGCATGGTGGCCCTATGATTTGAGTATGCACTGAGCATGTGCAAACAATATGCCACCATTCATTTCCTCCAAATGTTTACCCCCATCCTGCGCCGAGCGAGAGAAGTTTGATTTACCCCCTAACATAGGCGACACTAGCGCCACCATTAGGGCTGACTTCGAACTATACTCAATTCCACGTATAGTGGATTACCCAGGATGCACTCCAGCAGGGGACAATTTTTGATCAGGAGGGCATAAGGTACCCCCACAAAAAAAATCACCGGATTTGGCCCACTATATTTTAGAGAGGCATATTTTCAAAAAAAAATCCTTAAAAAACAAACAAAAAAAACGTTAATTTTATCGAAATAGGGCCTATCGAGCCCTATTTCCAAAGGGGCACCTACGGCCAAGGTGGCACGTACGGACCTTCAGGGGGGGGGAGAAATTGTCCCGTTTGCCCCCCCCCCCCCTCCTACGCCTATGCGTATGTTCTATGTTCATTCAAAACAATTTGAACGACTGGTAATTACATTTTGGTTTGCAAAAAATGCCTATGCAGTATGCAGTACTTTCAATTTTAGGGGTTTTAGCGGTCTTAACCTAGCTTGATTTGTTTAGTTAAACGTCATTAAACCTCGCGCTTACCAGCACAGACATCCCTAAATGGTCATGTGAGATCCATGGAACTGAGTATAGTTCGAAGTCGGCCCTAATGGTGGCCAGTAGCGTACCCAGCATTCGCTCCAGGAGGGAACAATTTTTGCTCAAGGGGCATAAAGTACCCCCACCAAAACAAAACTCGCTGGATTTGGCCCACTATATTTTTAAAAGGGTATATTTTCACTATTTTTCTCTCTAAAAAAAAATCATTCATTTTGTCGACCAAAGGGGACACGTACAGACCTTCAGGAGGGAGGGGAGGCAATTGCCCAGTTTGCCCCCCCCCCCCCTCCCCTTGTGTACGCCTATGATGGTGGCGTATGTTAGGGGGTAAATCAAACTTCTCTCGCTCGGCGCAGGATGGGGGTAAACATTTGGAGGAAATGAATGGTGGCATATTGTTCGCACATGCTCAGGGCATACTACAATCATAGGGCCACCATGCACTGTGATGTGGTGACACATCCTAATAAGGAACATGCTATAAATCGTGTGCAAATGTTATGTCGCCACCAAACATTGAGCGGAAATCGGCCAGTTGGTCAAGGATAGGTTCTAGGCAACGGAGTTGATATACGGCTGTGACTAGCTGCATATAGCTAAGCTACATAGCAAGCTGCATACATACATAAGCATATGGTTAGCTAGTTAATCTTTTTCTTCTACGTATCACGTGTGTCTCTTCCATATTTAACGTTTCTATATTTCCTTTTGCAAAACTTATAATAATGAAAGTCAACGCAGACGACATAGCCATCTACTGTTTTAAGGCGGCCGCACACTGGGCCATTCGGCGCGCGATATCACTGCGAAATTCCGCGATTTCGCGGTGTTCAGCCGCGAAAAAAGCTCGTCCGGACCAGCTTTTTCCGTGGCGGAAAAAAACTGGTCCGGACGAGCTTTTTCGCGGCTGAACACCGCGAAATCGCGGAATTTCGCAGTGATATCACGAGCCGAATGGCCCAGTGTGTGGCCACCTTTAGTATCGTGGCAGGACGTGAACTTGAGTATGTATTAACAACATGAAGAATGAGTGCGCCATTTGTCTGAATATTATTAAATATGTACGTAAGCAACAGGCACGCTAAGGTACGGGAAACAGCAGTCTTTATTTTATGTGTAAGTCTTGGTAAATATTAAATAAGGTTGTTAGTCAAGACATGAGATAAAGTCGTTCACGTTCAGTTCACGTTCCGCGGGCACGTGCGGGTTATTCTGAAGCCTCGCTCCTTTCAATAACTGTCTACTAATGGGTGTTACCCGTGTGATTCCAGCCTGGAATGGATTTTGGACGGCCAGGTGGGCGTGGTGACTATTAATAAGGACCAGTCTGAGAACCGGACCGTGTTCCTGGTGCCCATGAACGGAGGCATCTGGACTCTCTGCGTGTCGCTGACGGGTGAGTCATCTGGACTCTCTGCGTGTCGCTGACGGGTGAGTCATCTGGACTCTCTGTGTGTCGCTGACGGGTGAGTCATCTGGACTCTCGGCGTGTCGCTGGCGGGTGAGTCATCTGGGTTCTCTGTGTGTCGCTGACGGGTGAGTCATCTGGACTCTCGGCGTGTCGCTGACGGGTGAGTCATCTGGACTCTCGGCGTGTCGCTGACGGGTGAGTCATCTGGACTCTCTGCGTGTCGCTGACGGGTGAGTCATCTGGACTCTCGGCGTGTCGCTGGCGGGTGAGTCATCTAGGCTCTCTGTGTGTCGCTGACGGGTGAGTCATCTGGACTCTCTGCGTGTCGCTGACGGGTGAGTCATCTGGACTCTCTGTGTGTCGCTGGCGGGTGAGTCATCTGGGCTCTCTGTGTGTCGCTGACGGGTGAGTCATCTGGACTCTCTGCGTGACGCCTTCTGGTGAGTCGTCTGGACTATGTGTGTCTTTGACAGCCGACAGGGGAGTCAGTTGGATTATATACGTGTTTCTGTACGGTGCCTCGTCTGGACTCTTTGCGTGTCGCTGTCCGGTGAGTCATACTGTATATCTGGGTGTCGCTGTCCGGTGAGTCATACTGCATCTTTGCGTGTCACTGTCCGGTGAGTTATACTGTATCTCTGGGTGTCGCTGTCCGGTGAGTCATACTGCATCTCTGGGTGTCGCTGTCCGGTGAGTCATACTGTATCTTTGGGTGTCGCTGTCCGGTGAGTCATACTGTATCTCTGGGTATCGCTGTCCGGTGAGACATACTGTATCTTTGGGTGTCGCTGTCCGGTGAGTCATACTGCATCTTTGCGTGTCGCTGTCCGGTGAGTCATACTGTAGCTTTGCGTGTCGTTGTCCGGTGAGTCATACTGTATCTTTGCGTGTCGCTGTCCGGTGAGTCATACTGTATCTCTGGGTGTCGCTGTCCGGTGAGTCATACTGTATCTTTGCGTGTCGCTGTCCGGTGAGTCATACTGTATATCTGGGTGTCGCTGTCCGGTGAGTCATACTGTACCTCTGGGTGTCGCTGTCCGGTGAGTCATACTGTATCTCTGGGTGTCGCTATCCGGTGAGTCACACTGTATATCTGGGTGTCGCTGTCCGGTGAGTCATACTGTATCTCTGGGTGTCGCTGTCCGGTGAGTCATACTGTATCTCTGGGTGTCGCTGTCCGGTGACCGGTGAGTCATACTGCATCTTTGCGTGTCGCTGTCCGGTGAGTCATACCGTATCTCTGGGTGTCGCTGTCCGGTGAGTCATACTGTATCTCTGGGTGTCGCTGTCCGGTGAGTCATACTGTATCTCTGGGTGTCGCTGTCCGGTGAGTCATACTGTATCTCTGGGTGTCGCTGTCCGGTGAGTCATACTGTATCTCTGGGTGTCGCTGTCCGGTAAGTCATACTGTATCTCTGGGTGTCGCTGTCCGGTGAGTCATACTGTATCTCTGGGTATCGCTGTCCGGTGAGTCATACTGTATATCTGGGTGTCGCTGTCCGGTAAGTCATACTGTATCTCTGGGTATCGCTGTCCGGTGAGTCATACCGTATCTCTGGGTGTCGCTGTCCGGTGAGTCATACTGTATCTCTGGGTGTCGCTGTCCGGTGAGTCATACTGTATCTCTGGGTATCGCTGTCCGGTGAGTCATACTGTATCTCTGGGTGTCGCTGTCCGGTAAGTCATACTGTATCTCTGGGTGTCGCTGTCCGGTGAGTCATACTGTATCTCTGGGTGTCGCTGTCCGGTGAGTCATACTGTATCTCTGGGTGTCGCTGTCCGGTAAGTCATACTGTATCTCTGGGTGTCGCTGTCCGGTGAGTCATACTGTATCTCTGGGTATCGCTGTCCGGTGAGTCATACTGTATATCTGGGTGTCGCTGTCCGGTGAGTCATACTGTATCTCTGGGTGTCGCTGTCCGGTGAGTCATGCTGTATCTCTGGGTGTCGCTGTCCGGTGAGTCATACTGTATATCTGGGTGTCGCTGTCCGGTGAGTCATACTGCATCTTTGCGTGTCACTGTCCGGTGAGTTATACTGTATCTCTGGGTGTCGCTGTCCGGTGAGTCATACTGCATCTCTGGGTGTCGCTGTCCGGTGAGTCATACTGTATCTTTGGGTGTCGCTGTCCGGTGAGTCATACTGTATCTCTGGGTATCGCTGTCCGGTGAGTCATACTGTAGCTTTGCGTGTCGTTGTCCGGTGAGTCATACTGTATCTTTGCGTGTCGCTGTCCGGTGAGTCATACTGTATCTCTGGGTGTCGCTGTCCGGTGAGTCATACTGTATCTTTGCGTGTCGCTGTCCGGTGAGTCATACTGTATATCTGGGTGTCGCTGTCCGGTGAGTCATACTGTACCTCTGGGTGTCGCTGTCCGGTGAGTCATACTGTATCTCTGGGTGTCGCTATCCGGTGAGTCACACTGTATATCTGGGTGTCGCTGTCCGGTGAGTCATACTGTATCTCTGGGTGTCGCTGTCCGGTGAGTCATACTGTATCTCTGGGTGTCGCTGTCCGGTGACCGGTGAGTCATACTGCATCTTTGCGTGTCGCTGTCCGGTGAGTCATACCGTATCTCTGGGTGTCGCTGTCCGGTGAGTCATACTGTATCTCTGGGTGTCGCTGTCCGGTGAGTCATACTGTATCTCTGGGTGTCGCTGTCCGGTGAGTCATACTGTATCTCTGGGTGTCGCTGTCCGGTGAGTCATACTGCACATCTGGGTGTCGCTGTCCGGTGAGTCATACTGCATCTCTGGGTGTCGCTGTCCGGTGAGTCATACTGTATCTCTGGGTGTCGCTGTCCGGTGAGTCATACTGTATCTCTGGGTATCGCTGTCCGGTGAGTCATACTGTATCTCTGGGTGTCGCTGTCCGGTGAGTCATACTGTATCTCTGGGTGTCGCTGTCCGGTGAGTCATGCTGTATCTCTGGGTGTCGCTGTCCGGTGAGTCATACTGTATATCTGGGTGTCGCTGTCCGGTGAGTCATACTGTATCTCTGGGTGTCGCTGTCCGGTGAGTCATACTGTATCTCTGGGTGTCACTGTCCGGTGAGTCCTACTCTATATCTGGGTGTCACTGTCCGGTGAGTCCTACTGTATCTCTGGGTGTCGCTGTCCGATGAGTCATACTGTATCTCTGGGTGTCGCTGTCCGGTGAGTCATACTGTATCTTTGCGTGTCGCTGTCCGGTGAGTCATACTGTATCTCTGGGTGTCGCTGTCCGGTGAGTCATACTGTATCTCTGGGTGTCGCTGTCCGGTGAGTCCTACTCTATCTCTGGGTGTCGCTGTTCGGTGAGTCATACTCTATCTCTGGGTGTCGCTGTCCGGTAAGTCATACTGTATCTCTGGGTGTCGCTGCCCGGTGAGTCATACTGTATATATGGGTATCGCTGTCCGGTGAGTCCTACTGTATCTCTGGGTGTCGCTGTCCGGTGAGTCATACTGTATAGCTGGGTATCGCTGTCCGGTGAGTCCTACTGTATCTCTGGGTGTCGCTGTCCGGTGCGTCATACTGTATATCTGGGTATCGCTGTCCGGTGAGTCCTACTGTATCTCTGGGTGTCGCTGTCCGGTGAGTCCTACTGTATCTCTGGGTGTCGCTGTCCGGTGAGTCATACTGTATATCTGGGTATCGCTGTCCTGTGAGTCCTACTGTATCTCTGGGTGTCGCTGTCCGGTGAGTCCTACTGTATCTCTGGGTGTCGCTGTCCGGTGAGTCATACTGTATATCTGGGTGTCGCTGTCCGGTGAGTCCTACTGTATCTCTGGGTGTCGCTGTCCGGTGAGTCATACACTGAGAGAATATAAAACACCCGTCGGGTGGTTTTAGATGTGACTCCGGGTGTCACACACCTATAAATGTGTTCGTTGACACCTTTAAAGGAGTCGCGACACCCGTTGAACACTGTTTAAAGTGTCGTGACACCCATAAAACACCTTTTACAGTGTACCACCACTCTTCATTCGCAAAAAGGCACCTGGTGAACACCCGACGGGTGTTATTTATTGGTGTACTTTGGGTGTCATGGCACCCATAGAACACCTTATCCGGTGTACCGACATTCTTCACTTACCACATGACACCCATAAAACACCCAACTAGGTGTTATCTGTAGGTGTATTTTGGGTGTCACGACACCCATCAAACACCTTATCCGGTGTACCGACACAAAATATTTCCTGACTGGGATTCGAACCAGGGACCGGTTACCCGTCCAAGTACTTGCTGCTGCTTGACTAGAAAGACCGGATGCAAACGGTGTTGGTGCTGAGTTGGTGCGAAAAAGTGACACCTATAGAACACCTTATCCGGTGTACCGATACTTCTCGCTCACGAATGACACTCAGAAAACACCCGATTGTTGTTATCTATAAGTGTATTTCGGCTGTTACGACACCCACCAGAACACCTTTGCAGGTGTACCGACACTCTTCATTGACAAAATGACACTTAGAAAATACCCGACAGGTGTTATATATTAGTGTATGTTGGGTGTCACGACGCCTGTGAAACACCTTTTCTAGTGTATTGACAGTCAATCACAAAATGATGCACCTTGAAACATCCGACAAGTGTTACTTATCGGTGTATTTAGGGTGTCGTGACACGTCTATGCGTGGTGTGTTGGTGCCGACTACCATCGTATCGTGTATTCCATACTCACAGTTCAGGTGTTCACGGACACCTGCGTGGTGTGTCGGTACCGACTACCATCGCATCGTGTGTTCTCTACTCACAGTTTAGGTGTTAACGGACCCTGCCCGCTGTGTTGGTGTCCAATACCCCTATATCATGAGTTCCTTCGCCTCCAGCTCAGGTGTTCATCTACACCTTCTAGTTACACCCGTTGAGGTGTAGATGCAGGTGGCGCCACTGGCGGATCTGGCGGCGCGCATGCGCGCGCATTCAAACTCTTTTCGAACCACGCGGCCGCGCGGCAGTTGCCGAGGCAGTGATGTGAGTGGTGCACGTCGAACCATTACCAGTGTTCAAGTTTACCGTGGAGTTGCGGAAGGCAGTACTCAGTGGTGCACGTCGAACCATTACCAGTGTTCAAGTTTACCGTGGAGCTGCGGAAGGCTGACAATCGTGTGTCGTGATCGGAGTTGAGTACCTAATTGTGAGCTGTGAGTGTGCAATACGTGCGTTCTTTTGATCTTAGAAATGTAGTTAGTTGTGATTTTGTGATCGAAACATTAGGTATGATAGAGTCACTTATGTTCCATTCCCATACCGTCACAACCAAGTATTATGCACCGGTCGGAGCTGCAGCTCCGACCGGCCACCCGATACCGACCGGGCCGACCGACCGACCGACCGACCGGGCCCGATACCGGCCAGGGTCCAAAGGGTGGTCGCTGAGCTGTCCGCCATGTGAATGGATGCAACAAAGGTTTTTGGCATCTAGCAGCCGGGCCAGATCCCGCAAGGGTCCAATAAGGTGCAGTGTTAACTAAGATGTCCATGTGAATGGATAAAAACTTTTGTGGATGGAAGCAAAATAAAGACGAGCCGTTTCTATGTTATCGTTCATGGCATGCTGAGTCTCAGAATTGGTTCGCCATGAGCGAATTTTGACGCGTCACCCACCAGAGTTGGTGACCTTTTGTTGGGTCTCGATGTGTGCACGGTGAACAAATATCGTCAGATTTATCACGCGGGTAGGTGTGTCGAGAAATCGATATGCAATTTCAAATTATTTATCTCCACCTGCCTGTTTTGTGTCAATTTTGTTAAACTGCAGTTTAACAAAATTGACAAAACGTCGCGTTCACCTGTTCAAACACCCGTGGGGTGTTTTTTTTGTGTGGTGAAACTCCCTTGCGGGTGTTGCCGCGTGTGTTGCCATGAGTGTGCGCACCCGTGCAGGGTAAAAAGGGTGTGAGACACCCGTGGGGAGCTGGTGGGGTTGAACACCCGTGGAGTGTTTTTGGGTATGCAGTTTAACACACCCCCCAGTGATATTCCCTCCCGTATCCATACAGGTGTCATCTGAGTGACACCGTTTAAGGTGTAAGTAGGGTGTCAAACAGAGGCAGGTGACACTCCTACTGGGGTGTATGACACCCGGCTTGGGGGGGCCTGACTCCCAAATAGATATGGGAAGGGTGTATCATGACCCCATTAAGGGTGTAGCATGACACCCATACATTACGCCCGTGGGTATGCAGTTTAACCGCTTACGCCGTTAACGGTGTTTTAAATTTTCTCAGTGTACTGTATCTCTGGGTGTCGCTGTCCGGTGAGTCCTACTGCATCTCTGGGTGTCGCTGGGTATCTCTGGGTACCACCCAGGGTATCTCTGGATGACATCTGCACTGATCTGCACTCTGCATTGACCAATAGCTTGACGACATGTGGGGATAACTGTCAGGGGCTTGGCCACTGACGGATCTAGGGTTCGAGTTGGGGGGGGGGGGGGTAAAATTTCGCTCCGTTGATCTGGAGCGATTCACAACCAACGCATGGATGATGTGTCATCCATGCGTTGGTTGTGAATCGCTCCAGATCAAAAATAGCGCCAGACGCGCCACTTCCCTTACTGCTACCAAAATGCTACCAAAGACGATCGAGGCAAAAATAAAAAAAATAAATATTTCGCAAGAAGTTATTTTTCACAGTCAGTATCCATTTTTATCGCCAGTTACGTTTTTTTTTTTGGGGGGGGGGGCTAATTTCTATTGCAGCCCCCGTCGAGCGTGGAATGGAAGGTGGGGGGGAGCTTTTTCCCCTGCCGCCTCCCTGGATCCGCCAGTGGGCTCTGCCACGTGGTGGACGGGGGAACGTGTCCCAAATTTTTTAGCCGGCTTTTTTAGCCGGATTATCCCCCAATTTTCCCTGATCGACAAGATTGCTAGAAATCAATGCTCAGTTGCACAGTTGTTATTATCATAATTATTTTACCCCCCCCCCCCCCCCTCAATAAGTTTTCGCTGAAATCCTCTCCCCACACTCAACAACTTTTTGTTGACGTCCCACCCC
Organism: Chirona hameri; assembly: GCA_036785665.1. Lineage (NCBI taxonomy): Eukaryota > Metazoa > Arthropoda > Thecostraca > Balanomorpha > Balanidae > Chirona > Chirona hameri. Next base: position 34,060 of record JAXIVJ010009240.1, read on the forward strand.
GTTCAACAACTTCGCTGACGGCGCCCTGGAGCGATCCGCCACTGCTGGTGATGACCACTTGGCTTTCCTGGATCCTGTCCCCCAATTTGAAAGGCGTGACGGAGCCCCTAATAACTGTGTTTTCGCTGGCTGCTCGGTGGCCTCGGCATTCGGTCGACCTCAGGTCGATACGGGGCTTTATGCAGTATGCATAACACATGACCAACCTCTCAGCGGGCAATCGCTCGTGACACGTGCAGGCGGTAATATGTGTGATAATTACGTGCGTAAAGGCCCTCCTTCTTCCCTGGTGGCGACCGTAGTACCTACAGAGACTAACGAAATCAGCTGGTTTGGAGGGTGGTTGGCAGGGTCCCAGGGTATGTGTATTGTTTTCAGGTGAGAGACACCAATAATAAATGAACGATCATCGAAAATAAGGCGTAGGGGTTGGGGTTATTATGTAATATGCATGCATCAGAATCAATGAGGTTCATCAATGTATCAGCATATGTATTCAGGTCATTTATCGAGTCCCATCATCCTTCATGTCATAAATCATTTATAGAATATGACTATAACTTCAGTACCTCAATCAGCTTCCCATAAGCCAAACACACGTCATAAGAACCTATATATTGTCGACTTAAAGGGAAATATTGGCCTTTTGATTTATTTGTCTGCATTATCTTATGACACATGTATGGTATCTCAATAGTCTCAAATGTCTCAAATGTCTCAAATGTCTCAAATGTCTCAAATGTCTCAAATGTCTCAAATGTCTCAAATGTCTCAAATGTCTCAAATGTCTCAAATGTCTCAAATGTCTCAAAATGTATCTCAAATGATCGTCTCAATTTAAAAGTAAAGTAACTTTTCCTATTTCGAGAATTAAAATTTTGGAAATTTAAATATTTGTACTTATATGTGGTGACGAACGGCTTCTCTATATCTGGTGTAACATATATTTTTTGTTCATTTGAAATCTTGGTGTCAATGTCCCTGAAACAAATCGCCGACACTATATAAATAGGTCGCCGTTGGGTATATAAATTAACTCCCGATTTCGTTGCCACTTTTTCGATTGTTTGTTGATTGTTTTGGAAAAGTGGTTCTTTGTATTGACAAGTTAAAGCATTGTATTATATACAGCCAGAGACAAAACTGTGCAAAACTCCTAATGATAAAAACCAAATGAACCATTATGACAATTGTTTCCAAAAATTGTGGGTCGCAACCACTAACTAGGCCGTCGTTGGGTGCATAAGTTAACTGGTAATTTGGATACCTTTTTATTCAATGTGCGTTGATTGTTAAGGTTAGTAGGGCACATAATAATAATAGTCAGAGAGACATATTTTCCATACCATTTCGTTAAAAAAATACCGGATTTCGGGGGGACCGAAATTCGTTACCAAGTACTCGAGAATACCGGTCGTTAAAAGTGTGGAACGCTTATGAACTTTAACTTGACATATCTTTGGGTAGGCATGTTTATATGCAAAATGTGATGAATTTACAATATATTTTGGTCACGTCTGCCGATTTAAAGTAATATCTAATTGTTTGTGGGAAAAGGTAAATATTTCCCTTTAAGCGACATGTCATCTATCGAACAGTCTCTGTTTCTTCTTCACAACATATCGTGTGACCAGGGGTGTAAAAAAGTGCGAACTTACTATATATAGTGGGCGCCAAAATATTCCCTAAAAGAACTTGCTCTGGGGCCGAAAATGTCCCAAACTAACAATCTATTTTGCTCTGTGGTCATCAATTATGTAAAGAGTACAAGAGTAATGCACAACTACACATTCTTTTCAAATTAGTTGCCAGGTTTCTTTCTTTATTATTGCTAGTTGTGAAGTGTGAACCCCAAATACCACCACCCCCAACCTTCGGCCGATACGTTTTTTATCGGATATAAATCATTATCGCCAAAAATACGTGTCCTGAAATGTCTCTAACGCTCTGGGCCGCGATCGTGGCGTGGTCCACTTCCATTGCTTTAACATAGGGGCCGCGAACGGCCGGCCAGAATTTTAATAGCGGCCCCCGTCTGCCTTGGGAAATACCTCACGAAATTATCCGGCCCCTTGCGAAATATGAGAGATTGTTTTGGTCGTTTGAGGTTTACCAAGTGATATCTCAAGATTCTGATGCTAACGCCATCACAAGAAAGGATGGCGTTACAATCAGACTGTGTGATGCACAACTACACATTCTTTTCAAATTAGTTGCCAGGTTTCTTTCTTTATTATTGCTAGTTGTGAAGTGTGAACCCCAAATACCACCACCCCCAACCTTCGGCCGATACGTTTTTTATCGGATATAAATCATTATCGCCAAAAATACGTGTCCTGAAATGTCTCTAACGCTCTGGGCCGCGATCGTGGCGTGGTCCACTTCCATTGCTTTAACATAGGGGCCGCGAACGGCCGGCCAGAATTTTAATAGCGGCCCCCGTCTGCCTTGGGAAATACCTCACGAAATTATCCGGCCCCTTGCGAAATATGAGAGATTGTTTTGGTCGTTTGAGGTTTACCAAGTGATATCTCAAGATTCTGATGCTAACGCCATCACAAGAAAGGATGGCGTTACAATCAGACTGTGTGATTAGCTTGCCCAGGGGGCGACACCGCTTGAGCGCCATATAGGTCGCCTCGTCGGCGCTCACAAAACGTTATTTGACGTCACTGGCAGCAGAGCGCTCCACCAATCAAATTCCAGGATTTCAGCTAGCAATAGCACAATAGTTGAAATTGAACAGTCTGTTGGTGGCGTGTTGCGTGCGGGTTTCGATGGCTGACGTTCGTCAAATTAGCAGCATCAGATATCGCACTGGCAGTGTCATATTCCGAGGTGTCTCGATTTTCCCCAAATTTTGCATACATGGCCTCCTCGATGCGCTGATTCCGAAAATATGCCTCTATAGGTCGGTATTTTTGTGTCGTTTACAAGTTACAGCCATGCGTTTGAGCGCGGCGCCGACGAAGGAGCCGGGCATCGCTAGTGACGTCATCCGGCTGTCCGCCGAGTTGAAGGTCAAATGAATCGTGTCTTTACCTGGTTATAGGGCCTTGAGCTTGCCTTATTAGCCGTTTTCACGGAGGATTTTGCGTTTGGGGCGTTTGGGGCGTTTGGGGCGATTGGGGCGATTGTGGCGATTGTGGCGTTTTGGGTAAATGGGTCTATAACTCGTAAGAACACGGCTTTTCCCGGGGATTTTTTATATCAATCGCAACTTTATGAATTAATGCATTTTTCTGGAAATTCCATTTGAATGATAACACCATAGCTTACTTAAAATTAACAGTTTCATCTTAAACTAGCTCTGGTGATGCCAGATGGCTGTGGTGGTTTGGGGCGTTTGGTGAGACTCCATCTTGCTCGAATCCCGGATGTGGGAGGTTCGGGAAATTGTCATATTTTGCAACGACATGATTTTCAGGAATAATATCTTATTTCAATGAAAACTAAATGAATTAGTCCATTCATATTTTCCGTCATATTCGTTTTTGATAACAAGGATTAATGATAATTAGCGATTTCGTTTTGATCATTTGTTGTAAGATGACGAGAATGCTGGCTCCGGCTCTGCGCTGGTTCCGCGCAGGCGCCGCCGCCCGGTAACCATGGCGACCACGTGACTCCGGCGCCAGCCGGCCCGTTACCATGGCGACGAGCCAGCCGGTCGCCTGACGTCACGTTGCGCATGTGCAGAGCCGTGGTCTGCGCCCAGCCATGCCGTCTGTTCGATCTGGAGCAGCCATTTTTGAGTTTTCAGTACCAGTGGCTGCAGAAAGCCCACATGTTTCATGGGTTTATAAGTGCTTTTTCTCAGGTTCTTTCAGCTTTTTATGAGATTCATCAATTAATCAATTGATCAAATCAAGAACATTTGGTGTGATTCGTTGCTGAAATAAATGAGTAAGGATTGTTCCGGTTTTCAGAAACCAACGAAGTTACCGCTCTAAATTAGACGATCTCAGCGGGACAGAGCGATGATGAATTAAGACCTGTCTATGCTTTTTACATTTGATTGCATTTGTCATCATAATATTATATTTCTTTGTCATTAATATCTTCAATTTTGCCCTAACTAACTGTCAATTGCGTATTTCATTTAATCAAAGCTAGTATACTAGTATACTTTTGGCCTCTTTTTAGGGCGTTTGCGGTATGTTTTGTAGAAGGAACTAACACAACACAAAATTGCCAAATTTGCTCCTAAATTTGAATATTCAAAGCAAACTAACGGGAAATATTGCATGGTAAGAGCATAAACTTATTCATGAATTCATAAAATTGCGATTGATACCAAAAATAACCGGGAAAAGCCTTGTTCTTACGAACTATAGACCCAATCGCCCCAAACGCCCCAAACGCCCCAAACGCCCCAATCGCCCCAAACGCCCCAAACGCTCCAATCGACCCAAACGTAAAACCCTTCGTGAGAACGGCTATTTATGGTCTTGTTTATTTATGGCCTTGATTAGCATGAAGTTGAACTTGTTTGACTATCCGATTCCATTGTTTGAATTTGCTTTGGTTTTGAAAAATGGATGTTTGGTTTACATTGCTTTACAATGCTAGCCTGATACACGGGTGGAGTTTCCTATTCAAATGGTGGGGCCACTGCCCCACCAACTTTGTGTTTTGCCCCACCAACTCTTGTCAGATTTAGAGGTCATCCGGCATTACAATGGTCATTTTCACCTCAAGCAAACGAAAGAGCCAAGCAAAATGACATTTTGCCCCACCAACTTTCTTGAAATAGCTCCACCCATGGCCTGATATATATTTGGAGTCAGAGTATAGGAAGATGGATAATCATGTGTTGGTAGGTACCTGCTCAAAATGATTTTGTTTTAGTAAAATTGTCCACTGTTGAATGAACGCTTTTAAAAATAATTAGGACGAAAATGCAAATTGTATACAACTTGTACCTTTATTCATTATTGATTTATATTAGATAATGAGGAAATAGCATTTGGCATGTATGATGTGCTGTACAGTCAGCAACTTTGTAACCCCGGACACACCTAACCTCAGACTTTTCATGCTATCAGAATGTAACCAATATATGCACACTAAAACACTGTGCGTCAGTATTGTCTGCACTCTGATAGCATGAAAAGTATGAGGTTAGGACGTGCCCAAAGATTGGACTTTTACCCCGTCATGTGACATATAATCATAATAGGGAAAGTGATGATAGCACTTTGTTCTGTGGTTAGTATTTCTTTTTATATTGATCATCTGTAAGTAATCTGGAAATTACTTGACCAACAATAGGTAACCCCAGGCCACTAGCTTGAGCCAGGCTGAATTCCCACTTCCCAGAGGGTGCACAAGAATTCCTGAGGGTGCCCGCCATTGACAAAGATTTATCAACCCAAAGTCTGAGCATGTATACAATATTTTATCTGAACATTAGAGTCCTGATAGCGTCATGCTTAGATGATGCACGCAAAAAGGTTCAAAACCGCCTGTGTTCAATTATTTGTATTTGACTATGAAAGTATTACATGCCAAAATACCAGACCTTAACTACATGTCCCTTAACCTTAACTACATATAATAACCTTAACTACATGCCAAAATACCAGACTCATACTATTGGTGTTCAGGTGGTCTCACCTGACTGAATATTACACCTTTACTTACCCTATGTGTTTTTGGCAAACTATTACTGCACAATGCACATGGCATCACAGGTGGAGTTTCCTATTCAAATGGTGGAGCCACTGCCCCACCAACTTGTGGTTTGCCCCACCAACTTTTAACAGATTTGAAGGTTTCCTGGTGTTAAAATGGTCAATTTTAACTTTAACCATGCAAAACACCCAGCCAATATGACATTTTTTCCCACCAACTTTTGAAGAAAAGCTTAACAAAAAAGCTTAACAACAGGGCATGCCCATGCATGGCATGCCCTGTTGTTAACAGAATCTCAAAATCTGGAGCCCATGAATTCATCAGTGCAGTGTTCTGTGTTTGAACAATGAGTATATACCTATACATTTTATTTCATGCTTTGCCATGCAAATATTGAATTTCATACCAATAAGAGGGATGAGAGGCCATCCTATGGCCACCAGCATTGTTGAATGTTGTTCCTTTCAAAATGTGAATTTTTCTTGGCCAATAAGTTTCAGCCTGCAGTATATGAAGATGTTATCCATTTGAGAGAGAATAATAACATTCCATTGTTTTTTAACAGGTATCATTATCCTTTTCAGTTCCTTTTTAACAGGTATCATTGCCATTTTGAAGTTCCCTTTTTAACAGGTATCATTGTCCTTTGGTAGTTATCTAACTGATTCCAGCTTTCAAAATTAGGTAACATTGTAGGTATAAGGTGTGCATTGCTCATTGTTCATCAGTTGCTCATTGCTAAATAATTTGTAAAGTGGCACAGTGAAACTAATTTCAACAATTGCTGCTGTAATGCAATCAGTATGGTACTGTCCAGTTATATGATTTGGGCAGTTTTGTGCACCTGGGTCAAAAATTGTGGCCACATTCAGGAAGTTTGGGGAGGGATGTCAAAATTAATTCATGTTGCCAGATGTGATAGCATGAAATGGGGTGTCCAGGTTAAAAACATGACAATTTTGACCTAATTTTCGTGTTTTTAGACACAGACACCTCCTTCATGCTATCATTTTTGATAAGACATACAATTTTGACATCCCTCAATTCCATCTAAGTCTCTGAATTTCGCCACCATGGGCTCAAATGTCTGGACATGATCTAACACCAGAACAGAAAATGGATATTTGTCTTTCCAGCTTCAGTAGAAAATTAAAAGCTAGGCTTGTGAAAAGCCTATCTTTTGGTCAAAAAGTTAGCATTCTCACCACATTGATTGGGGCCGACTTGCTAACCTTGCTTGAAGTACTGTACCTCACCAGCTTTTCAAAGTTGTTAGCTGTTAAGTGCATCTCCAATGCACATATTCTTTCCTAAAACCAATGTTCTGTGTCCATGGACGGGTCTAGCCCATGGACATGGGTCATGGGTCTAGGTCACGGGCCATGCCCCCCCCCCAACCACCTGAAATCGGCGCAAATTTGCACATTTCCTGAGATAATATAAAATCTAAGCAACTTTTACTAAGGCAAGTTTGTTTTAAATCAGTTATCGATGCACAAGCAAGCGAAATCCGATGAGTTTTCAGAATTGTGTGAGACTGGGATTCCCCCCCCCCCCCCAACTGACCCAAACCACCCATTCTGAATCCGCCCTTGTCTGTGTCACCGCACTGTGAGCAAAATTCACGATGTCGAGCCAGTTAATGGCACTTCATGCCGCGGTACTTATACCTGGGGGCCACATTTTCCAATACCAGATTAGGTGGGCGCCACTTGAAGCGTTTTTACCACCCCTGCGTGTGACTATAAGAGTCGGTGCGCACATAAACACCAACCCCATTCTTCACAAGATTACATACCTCACACCTTACTTCGTATGTCCATGCCATATCTATTGTATGAGGACAGGCGTAAAAAACAGTACGTCTCAATACACTTAAATTAACATGTATACAATATATTCGCTCCCGAATCGTTTTCTGCAGTAATGGTGAGGTCATTACTAAACCAATAACTCAGAATTGTGCGAAATTCGTATTGATTTTTAGAAGGAAATGAAACTGGTTTGTCAAGAGCCCTTTGTCAGCTTCAAACCCGTTGAACTCGGCACAGGGGTATAGTTTCTCAAAATCAGTTGAGGGGGCTGAAAGTCAGCGCCAGCCTAGCATACAAAAAAAAAACACATTATCATCTGATTTCCCCATCATTAATAGCGGTTTCGTTCGATATACAAGAAAATAACTTATTTTCTATTTGTATTTGTCTTGGTATTTCTTTATTTTAGTGTTGCTGTATGTCAAATATCTACTTTTAAGTGGAGGTGACTGAGGTACAAGTTTGTGGGTTGTTTGAAGCTTGAATAGGACACGCCTGACACGCCTGACTCGGCACCATCGACGCAGCCCGGGACCAGCAGACGGCTGGTCGGGCCGGTGGCGTTTCAGACCCGACATTCAATCTGTCGGAATGCTCGGAAATATCAGCTGATCGCCTGTCCCGCCTCGCCGGCACGTGTATCTGTGGAGCTCAGATTGGCCCGCTGAATAGCCGGCACGGTCTCCATGAGATGGCCGGCAGTCAGTGTTACCCGGCCAATCTGTTGCCAATTCTGCCCTGCTGTACCGATGGCCAATGCGTGTTATTGGCCTTATGTGGGCAGAATACTGATAATTAGAAACATTGCCAGTGAAGTTGCTCCCTGACCCGAGTATTTTAACTCCCTTTTCAAGTCAAGGCAGTATGGGTGTGCTTGTGCGTTTCTGAAAGAACGCCGCATTCTTCCTGATGTAATACTTTTTAAAGCTGTTGGAGCTCCCAAACCACTTTTTAGAATGCAGTGAAGGTCGTGTATCGTCTAAAATCCACCGCCGTCCCTGGCTGTCGCAGATTACTTTCTTTCTCAAGGGAGATATTTGTCCGACGCGCCGGGAGAAAACGTTGTGATTAATGACGACGAAAATTGCTTGTGAGGTAATGACAAACAACTTGTAAATGAGCAGAAAATGCCGTTTTGACCCGGCAGTCTCAGTAACAATTTTGGGAAGTGTTAAGCAGAAATGAGATTCTCGCAAGTCGTACCGACCTGTTCAGTTATTTCAATATTACCGCTTAAATCTTGCGATTGAGGTCGCGAGATAAATTACGTTTAACATGAACAACAGTTAATCGTCAGACACGTATATGTGCAAACTGTTGTCCCAAGTTTGCTAATAATGCTAAATGTAAGCGTGAAAAAATGCTGTATCAGTATCAGTATATTATATTTGTTAGAGACGAAATTACTTGGAGAACGCCAAATATGTTTTCAGATTCATCTTCATACTGGTTCAGGAATGAAAACTCATTAAAAGCTTACTTCACAAGCTCAACATACGGAATAAGGAAATTCGTAATTTGAAGTCATTGGGCTTCTAAATCTCACATAGGCCTGTTGATTCCACAGTGGCAACTCCAGTCGTCAAATGGTACTGTGTCCGAAACAGTTTGTCAGCAACAGTCTGCAGTGTGTTGGTCTCTCGTTCGATGTGTGTTATCCTCATCCGTAACCTCGGTAGGCGTCACGTCCTCTATCTGATGACGCGTCATCATCATCTCCTCTGCCGGCGGGCGGCCTTCGCCTGGTGACCTGTCACAGTGGCCTACTCTGTCCTGAATCGAGCTGCCGCTGCCGGCTCTGACGGCTGGCAACAGGTGCAGTGGCGTCCGGGCGCGCCCCAGAGGTGGGGAAGACGACCACAACTTGCGGTAAAATTACGGGAGCTTTTACATTCATACACTGCGAGGAAAAAAACAGCATGTATCGGGAATTTCTAGATCGGATGTCTCCAAGCATTGCAGGCCCTTGGGCTTTCCATCGATACATATACTCTGGCATATGTTGTGTAACATGAATTTACGCGAGTATGTGTACGTAATTGTGCAGCAGTTTTTTCGGAATGTTTTGACCTAGCACGACACCCCAGGTTGCAGCGTAATTAGTGTACCACCTACTGTAGACGGGCCACGACAAACGTTCCGGCTTCCGGGTCAAGAAACCATCTGCGGGGCGATCCCCGCAATTAGCGTGTGTTTTCGACCGAGCAGACTGTCATCAGAGACTCTGATTCATGTAGCGGGGGGAGTCGGGTCTCCCGATGTAAGGAGAGAGGTGGAGAGAAGAGAGGAGCGGTAATGAGAGAGCAGAGAAGAGGAAATTAAGAGAGACGGAGGAGGGAAGAGAGGAGCGAAAACGGAAGGGCTGAGAGAAGGAAGTGAAGAGAGTAGGATTAGAGAGGAGAATACAGTGGGGATAAAATAGAAAGTTAAGACAAGGAAGGACAAGGAATAAGAGGGAAGGATAAAGAAGAAATGAGTGTTGACTAGGAAGCAGTTACCCAGGGCTGAAATCTGTGCGAAGTTTAAAGTTAGGAGTGAGTAGGAGGGAAAGCGATCCTACAGCATACAGGGAGAGGGTGGTCGCGATTGGCGAGCGGGACTTCTGATTCTGGGAATGTTCTAGAGAAGAGCTGCAGTGTTCGCTAATGTGCCCAACTTCTCTCCGATAGACGCCGAGCTCATACAGAGGAAAGGACCAGCCGGCCGACACGGCGCCGCTGCCGGCCGACGGCGCGGAACTTCTAAACTCCCGCAGTCTGGGACAGCATGAGTACAGAATGACGCTGCACGATAGAACGCTGAACTGCACATCGGACGTTATTAAAACTCCCTGCTGGGAAAGACCAGCTTCAAAATGTGGTCTACTTCTGTGCTCATTAATACGTAAATGACGACATCGCATATATACGAAAAGACATGCCAGGGGCACGAACAGGCACGTAGCCAGGATTTCGTCCAGGGCGGGGGGGGGGCGGCGCCCCGAAAGGGCCCCTTCCCGAGCGTTGAAAGGGCCCCTTCTCAAGCGTTGAAAGGCCCCCCCCCCCAAAAAAAAACGCATGAAAAGGCACGTTACAAGGCTGGAAAATGCAGTATGGCAGGTATGGCATGGGCCATACCAACGTTTAGGAGCTGGAGTTAGCAAACTGCCACATCAACTTTGGAATCAGCGACACGAATTTGAAAAGCTATACCAACTTGGAATATTTTTTTAAGCTCAAGACCTGGAACTCTTAAATAAATTGCGCCGCGGAGCGGCGCGAAAATTTTGAGTATTATGCCCTGGGTTGCTTTCTCATCAATGCGTCGTATTGCGTATGGTGCGGACCTCTAAAATTGCTATATTGTAAGTTTAAAAGTGCGGGGAAAAGGTGCTAAAATGAACTATTTTGCCCAATAATATAGGAAAGTAGCAACATAACACTTAAATGCGCCGAAAACTGACCGATTTTTTCCTAACCCGCATATAATTGAATTTAGAGTTAAATTGCGCCGCGGAGCGGCGCGAAAATTTTGAGTTTGATTCCCTGTATAACTGTACTCTTACTGTTGAAAGGCCCAAGGTCCCTTCAGATCGTCTAGGGCCCCTCTGACCTTTTCTACGCACTTCCGACCTGTTCAGGGACTCATCTGGGATCCGCGAAGCGAAAAGACATGATGTGGAGTGGGTGATATATATATATATATATATATATATATATATATATATATATATATATATATATATATATATATATATATATATATATATATATATATATATATATATATATATATATATATATATATATATATATATATATATATATATATATATATATATATATATATATATATATATATATATATATATATATATATATATATATATATATATATATATATATATATATATATATATATATATATATATATATTTATATATATATATATATATATATATATATATATATATATATATATATATATATATATATATATATAGATATAGATATAGATATAGATATAGATATAGATATAGATATAGATATAGATATAGATATAGATATAGATATAGATATAGATATAGATATAGATATAGATATAGATATAGATATAGATATAGATATAGATATAGATATAGATATAGATATAGATATAGATATAGATATAGATATAGATATAGATATAGATATAGATATAGATATAGATATAGATATAGATATAGATATAGATATAGATATAGATATAGATATAGATATAGATATAGATATAGATATAGATATAGATATAGATATAGATATAGATATAGATAGAGATAGAGATAGAGATAGAGATAGAGATAGAGATAGAGATAGAGATATAGATATAGATATAGATATAGATATAGATATAGATATAGATATAGATATAGATATAGATATAGATATAGATATAGATATAGATATAGATATAGATATAGATATAGATATAGATATAGATATAGATATAGATATAGATATAGATATAGATATAGATATAGATATAGATATAGATATAGATATAGATATAGATATATATATATATATATATATATATATATATATATATATATATATATATATATATATATATATATATATATAATACAAAGAGGGCTTACTCTACAGGAAAAAATAAAATCGGATCTTTCGGGTATACTGTAGCACCCTGACGAAGGGTGTTACAATATACGCGAAAGCTCCGCTTTTAATATTTTTTATTGTGGAGTAAGTCCTCTTTGTATTTAATCTTCAACTGCGACCTCTACGTGCTTTGACCCTTCCGGTCTCACCAGAGACTCTTCTGACCTTCCAAGAAAACCTTCTTGTGTGTCAAGGGGCCCATTCGGCCTGTTCAGAGGTCCTTCCGACCTGGCCAGGACTGCACTGGCTGCCTTGTCGCCCTGCCGACATGCTCAGGGGCAGGGGCGGCGGATTGCGGGGCGCAGGGTACCCAAAATCTCCCCCCCCCCCTCAAATGAAAATCCTGGGGAGGGGAAGGGTCATGTTGCCCCAGATTGAGCATGCTAAAATCTGGGGGGGAGGGGCAAAACTACCCTTTGCCCCCAGGATTTTCGACTGGGGGGAATTTTGGGTACCCTGCCCCCGCAATCCGCCCTCCTGCTCAGGGGCCCCTCCGACCTGCCCAGGGGTCCCTCCAGTCTGGCTAGGAACTCATCCGGCATGTTCAAGGGGCCTTCCGACCGGCCCAGGGACCCTTTCGGTCTAGCCAGGGGCCCCTCTGACTTGCCCAGGAGCCCCTCCGATCGGCCCAGCGACTCTTCTGGTCGGCCTGCGCTGGCTGCTTTGTCGCCCTTGCCGACATGCTCAAGGGGCCCTCCGACCTGCCCTGGAGGGGAACTATCAAAGCGTTCAAAGTTGTAGCATTCAATGCTTGTACCATCCAAAACCGCAGGCAACAACGCTTGCGACATCCAAAATTCGCCCGGGTAGGGGACATCTTCATGAGCCAAACTCGCCGCATCCAAAATGGTACTCGCCGCATCCAAAACCATAACATACAGCCACATACAAAGCCGTGGCAGTCAAGCTTGCGCCATCCAAAGCTGTCTGGCGCGGTCATATTGGAACTACTAGTTTCAGTGAAACCCGCTAGATGGAGGGACTAGCGGGGTGATGACGTAGTCACTCTGGCACGCAAGCCGGCTACAGTGGAATATGTTTATGCGAATGGACATCTGACACCACACTGGACCCGACGTCGCCTCGCATCGGCCGGCAGCTGTCGGGCGGAGAGGAGGGTGGCTGGTACAGACCGGCGGAATGGGGAGTGTTACATCGAGACCGTGGGAAGGCTAATGGTAAAGCCCAGGATGTGCGGTACACTATGCGTGATTGTCAAGGAAATCACGCGCGTGTTCTCCGTGTTTGCAGAACTTCATTGACGTCCGGGATCTGCCGGTCAAGCAAATCACGCAAGGAAAATGGATAAACCACTGCATTTTTTTAATCGATAAACCACTGCATACAATTTGCTCAAACGCTTCTTCATTCATCTTCCGCCACGATACTCAGCACAAGTTATTCATGTTTAGGTCTAGTATAGACCTAAACATACGCGAAATCAAGCAAAATGATAAAAGCCCTGCAACACGCAATCTCGGAAAACAAGACAACAAGTTCAGAATTTTGCACTTTTCATCGTTCCGTCCGTGACGGGTCTGCGGAATTTCCTTGACGTTTCATCCGGGATCTGCGTGATGTGCCAGTGTAGCTCACCCAATGCATTTACTATCAGCTGAACTTTCTCTGTCACGCAAATCCCGACAACACGGATAACACGCACGTGATTTTCAGGAAATCACGCATAGTGTAGAATGGGCTTAAAGCTACGACACTTGTTGCTAAGGCCAAGAAAATCGCTCACGAGGATGGGCGTTAGCTGCCACGTTTCGATATGCGATTACCGGCCCATTCCGGTAAACCTGGTGGTACTAGCTTATGGTACTACTCTATCCGACCGGAGTACTGTAGCACCCTGAACTCGAATTTAGTGAATTGATATATTATCTTTACGCTTTGAAGGTTATTGAAAATTTGTATCTTGATTATGAAAAGTTGTTTACTGATGCTAAGACTTCCTAAAAAAGTAATTTTTCTTTGCGGATTTTTGCGGGTAGCTGGCTTCAGTGGCGCACGCAGGGTTCCATTTCGCAGGGGGGGGGCGGGGCAAGGCCCTAAGAACGGGCCTCCTTGTGTGCGGGCCCCCACCCGTTTTTTTTTAAAGAAAACTTCGCGGATTTCGGTCACTTGTTTTTTAGCGGGCTCCCTACAGCATGGAATTTGAGACATGATAATTGTCTTGGCAATTTCGTGGAAGGTGACTGTGTGTGCTACTGATGTGCGAATTTTAGGTGCGTGTGCTACTGATGTGCGGTACAACTGTCGAGAGTTGACGAAATGAGGTCAATGACAACACGCAGAACCGATAACACGCAACACGGTGAACGGATACGGTATTTTCGTAGCAGGTGATCAGTTGGCGCGACAAATGACTGATTTTTACAACATACAGCATCGCAACAAATGTGGAGACTGTCTTGCGCATGACTTGAGAAGGCATAACCAATGGATCCAGGGTCTGGTGTCAACCAGTTGCTGCATAGCTGTCTCGAAGCTGCACACAGGCTTTCTAGAGTTTGGTCAAAATAAGAGAAGCACGGGTAACAGATCGCGTCAAAAATTTCAAACGTCGTAATAACTAGAGGTGTTTGTTTTTGTTCGGGAGATCTGCTACCTCAATGTCTTTGGTGGACTTGGATACTCAAAATCATCGGTCCCTAGGTACATCTCTACACCTTTTTAAGTTCAATTTAAAGGGAAATAATGACCTTTTGATTTTCTTAGCAACAATTTATTTGGCTACCGTTATGGTATTAAAATGATGTGATCTAAATTTAAGAATAAAATAAAATAATTCCCTAATTCAAAGTTGGAAGTTTGGGAAAATTAATGATCGGATCTTCCCTCCACTATTGAAAAGCGATACAGCTTTTGTATCAATCTGTTCAACGTTGTTGAATTTGCACTTTGAAACAAATCGCCGACACTAAATAGGTCGCCTTCGACGTGCATCGATGAGCTTCCGATTTAATTGCCAGTTTTTTTTTCTTCAATGGTTGTTAATTGTAAAGGATGGGCGGGTATATAATCACAACAAGCAGAACGCAAAATATATTTTCCACACCATTGCGTAAAAAAAACAATACAGGAAAAGCCCGGAGTTTGATGGAAACCGAAAAGTACTTGGCAAGAACCGGTCGTTAAAAGTGTGGAACGCTGATCAAGATTAAATTGAAATATCTCTCGGAAGCAATTTTTTATATGCAAAATGAAATTAATTTACATCATATGTTGGCCTCGTCTGTCGATTTCAAGTGCTAACTCCATTTTTGTGGGAACATGCCATTATTTCCCTTCAAAAAGATAAAGTTCAATTAAGAAATATATCAATTAAAAAAAACTGATGTTCGATTTAAAAAAAGATCAAGTTCAATTGAAAAAAAAAGCTGAAGTTAGATTTTAAAAAAGATCAAGTTCGATTAAAAGAAGTATAAACTTCAATTTAAAAAGAAAGACCTTTTTTTAATGTAATGCGTGGTAAAAGCATGGAAAACGATGAACCATATTGTATGGATTTAAGTCACATTTGCAACGCAATTTGAGACACATTTGATGCATTTGATCGGGAAACGTAGATAATCGAAACAGAACGCAAAATATTGTAATCATATATGCATACCTACTAATGCCGGCAAAATATGTCAGTACCTGGAGGTTAAGATCGACAATGCGATACCAAAAATAGCTCTCCTTATGTGCCTCCGCCATGCAACCATGTGCACTTGCAGCGACACTTCCCTGGGTGAATGGCCCTGGCAGACCTGGCTATGGGGGTGTAGCCTGTAGTTTGTGCGCTGGGAACCATGCATGTACAGTCGGTCTAATCAGTATCTTCCTTTACCATGTTTCTAAATCTCATCTAATTTTACTTTTGTGTTTATGAAGGACTGATTTAAGGGAACATGTGGTACCTACCTAGGTATATACATACGTACCACATGTTCCCTTAAATCAGTCCTTTATGTACACAGAAGTGAAATTAGATGAGTTTTAGAAACATGGTAAGGGAAGATACTTATTAGACCGACTGTACATGTATGATGTACAGTCGATCTATTATGTATCTTCCCTAGTTTAGTTTCTAAAACTATCTAATTTCACTTCTGTGCACATGAAGGACTGATTTAAGGGAACATGTGGTACCTTCCTAGGTAGGTACCACATGTTCCCTTTATATCAGGCCTTTATGTACACAGAAGTGAAATTAAATGAGTTTTAGAAACTAAAAAAGGGAAGCTACATAATATACCGCCTGCACACATAATGTGTGTTGAGCCCCAGTTGAGTATCTGCACACTTGAACACTATCGGAAGGCGACTTGTTGACATGTATAAAAGAATAAAGGCCTTGAAGAGTTCGTCATCTTGTTATGATTAGCGGGAAGTTCACGGCTTTATTCATACATATTTTCCCGCAATTATATAATTATAATAGTTTTTCTGCCCGCTTATATTGCGCACATTCAGCCCCGAACGCCAGCATTTAAACTCGAATTCTATATTTTTTACTTGAAGTATGTATAGCCGTTTTAAACCAAACTTCAGCTTTTTAAACTGAAGTTTAGCTTTTTAAATCGAACTTTATCTATTTTAAATCGAACTTTATCTTTTTAAATCGAACTTCAGCTTTTTAAATTGAAGTTTATCTTTTTTAAATCGAACTTCAGATTTTGTAATTGAAGTTTATCTTTTTTAAATCGAACTTCAGCTTTTTAAATTGCACTTTATCTTTTTTAAATTGAACTTAAAAAGTAGTATGGTGTAGTTTGGTGGTGAAACGTAACATGTGCAAAATACCGAAGCATTTTATTTCATCAGTGAAGTTGAGTGTTACAATATTATTTGGCTACGCCCTATTATTTGGCTATATGTTTGAGATGTTTATGCACAAATTGTAGTGTAGATAGAAACCGCGCTTACACGGGACTTCATATTCTCTAGGCATGAAAGAATTATCTCTTCGGAACTTGAGGCAATTTTAGAAATTTGGCCAACTTATGACGCTTTTTTTATTTCTAACCTCCTAGACTAATGCCTTCTACAGGTTTAAAAGTCCCAGCCTTTGAACGTGAAAGTTCCGTATAAACTACGCTAGGCTACGTTCGCGAACGGAATAAGAATGGAGGTGCTGGGGAGGCGTTTTTCGCCCCCCCCCCTCCTTTTGGTTTTCCGACATATTCAGAAAACACATAGAGATATCGACTTGAAACTTTCAGCAACTTGAAATGAATAGCTAGGCCACGTTTTGGCTAAACATTGGGTCCCGGCCAAGTCAGGTCAGGTCACCAGGTCAGGTCAAATGACATGACCACCAAACAACTTCTAGGTAGCACCACCGGCACAGTGGTTAATCGAGCGACATGAAACTCATGGCACGTCATGAAGTGATTAGGGACTACAATTCGTTTATCTCGGATTTTCTATATCGGTGACGGGTTAAGTTATGATCGTGACCTTTTCAATGTAACTCTTCGGGGAAAACACAAACACGCATATTTCTCAGTTGTAAATGGATAGATTTAGTTCATGTTTGCTCTAACCACTAGTTTCAGGACCGGACCCAGTTGTGACCAGGTTCTCGTTCTGACCCGGCCCCATATCATGCCTTTGCCAGCACAGGGCACCTGCCTCGATCGGGTCTGACCAAGAACGGACCCGTATCAATAATGTGCAAGGACCGGGCCCTGTTGTGACGGGCCTTCGACCTGACCGGGCCCCAGGTTACGCCTGCCAGCACCGGGGCCCTGCCTTGATCGGGCCCCTACCAGGAAAAGGCCGGT
>JAXIVJ010009241.1:0-51925 GCA_036785665.1 Chirona hameri
TCCACGACCTAAAATTAACATTTTCACGCCGCTTCGCGGCGTCACATCGGTGGCCATCGTCATAACGAAGCCATCGTCATCGTCTTTGGTTCGTTGTAGCGGTGAATTGAATGAATAGCATGTTCAGCTTCTTATTCTCTACAAGGCCCACCGCCTATGTGTCTGGGTTTTATCAGGCAAACCAGTACAAATTTCGCGCCTCTTCGCGGCGCTAAATAGCAAGTATGTACCTACTAAAACATGAAATAACACATTAAAAATGCTGCAAAGGCCTAAATACACGCATACAAAATGTTTAATTTTTCTTTCGTCATTTTAGCCGACCCCCATTCAAAAATTATCGGCGACGCCCCTGGGTACAGCTGACAATTGACATATAGTTTTGCTCAGTGTAAGGCAATGTCGGAACAATACAAACTGCAAGCTGACAATTTTTCTTTTTCGATATCCCAAAAGGCCTAAAAGCTAAACAAAAGAAAAGACATCGTGTAGTCGCAAAATAAAGTGGGCCAAATCCGGAAAGAAATTCGAAATTGGGGGCAGGTAAGGTCCGCTAAAAACGGTTTGCCCCCCCCCCCCCCCCCCAAAAAAAAAAACGGCCGGCTGGATCCGCCCTTGTACATGCGTCACAGAAAAATGCAGGTAATTAAATCAAAAGGTGAATATTTCACTTTAATACATGCTTTGTATTTAGTTTGTCCCAGGGAAGCGCCATTTACTTTGTACATCTCCATTCAGCTGAACGTTCCTAAAATTATGCATACTAGGATATAACCACGGTAAAACTATTGAATATGTTACTAATTATTGGGACAGTCAATGCACACGTGTGCGCACGTACCGTTTCATATTTCAAACCTGTTTTAGCTTTATCAGAGCGCGCCCGCTCAGTCATCGCCCCAAAACGCGTTTTACTGGTATAATATTATGGCCTAAATCCGAGGAGATATCATTTAGCGCGATTTGGGGGGGGGCGCTTGGCCCGCGGGGGCGCCCTGAGTTTCCTTGCTCCCCCATCCGAAAATACCTTCCGCCGCCATTGCTACCCGTACATTAATCCCAACATTGGACAGCCTGTCACACCAAGACAAAGTAGACACATTTTTACATGGCTCAAACGTGCACTCAACTCTTCATCCGAAACTAGCATATAACAAACAAAAATAGAAAGAAGAAGAAAAAATCCGTTTTGTTTGGCCCTTTCAACGCTTGGGAAGAGAACCCTTTCAACGCTTGGGAAGGGGGCCCTTTCAACGCTCGGGAAGGGGCCCTTTCGAGGCGCCGCCGCCGCCCCCCCCCCCCCCCCCCGCTGGACGAAATCCTGGCTACGTGCATGGCGAGCATACACGCCACGCCCTTTACAACCCAGACGCATTCAGGCGCTGAATCTCATGCATATCTTGTCCCCACTCCTCTTGTCTTCCGTATAGAAGAAGCCACGGTGCGCCAAACGCCGTCGTTTAGTGTCATGAACCCACTCCATCGTACACCCCTGGTACACCCTCATTCCTCCCAACTCTCACTACGGTCTGCACCCTGCGCCCGTCGTGTCGCTACTCGCTTCCGGCCACGGTAGATAAAATACGCTTCCGGCCTTCCAGGTCAGTGTTGGTGTCATGCGGGCGCGCACGCGAAAGAAAAACTGCGCGCGCATTGATATCTGATTGGATGTTTGGTTCGTCGGTTATTCCCCGCTGAGCGGGAACCGTAGCCGGGGAGCTCCTGGAGATAGTAGGCAGTGGCACAGCCCGGCGGGGTGTGTGTGGTGGTGGTGGTGGGGGGGGGGGGGGGGGGGGGGGACAATCGCCCTCCCCTATTCGGATACAGAGGATTTAGATGACCAAGTATTTTTTTTTGTCAGCTAATTGACCTTCAAAAAGCTGCAGAGTGGTTATGAAACCTGCCGAGAACTTTTACCACCTCTAATGGAAACCCTGGCGGATGGTGCAAAACCGCAGGAGCAAAGGAGGGGCAGTGGAGCAGGATGTGTTCGGCAAAAAAGCATTTCGACCTATTCAGACGGGCCAAATGACATTCGGCAAAAAGGCATTTCGACTTTTTACATGTCGACAAAATGACCTTTAAGCAAAAAGGCATTTCGATCTTTTCACACGTCGACAAAGTAACATTCGGCAAAATGACATTTCGGCTTTTTCACATCTCGACAAAATGACATTTCGGCAAAAAGACATTTCGACCTTTTCACATGTCGATTAAATGTCATTCGGAAAAAAGCATTTCGATTTTTTGCACATTTCGACAAAATGACATTTCGACAAAATGACATTTCGACAAAATGACATTTCGACAAAATGACATTTCGACAAAATGACATGTCGGAAAAAAGACATTTCGACAATATGACACGTCGGCAAAAAGGCATTTCGACAAAAAGGCATTCGCCATTTTGCTTTCGGCATATTCACATTTCGACAAAAAGACATGTCAAAGTGTCCTTCGACAATATGCATTCGCCAAAATGACATTCGGCAAAATGGCATTCGCCAATGTGTCCGGGCACCGGGGGGGGGGGGGGGGGCAGTGTCAGGGGCTGTACACCGCCGCCACTGCACTGGCCGCAAGTTGGTGAGAACCGCTGCGACGTCTTGCCATAGACTGTACCGCTGCGGGGCCGGCCGGCCGCCGCCGCTGGCTGGCCGGCCCGGCGGCTGCCTGGTGCTTCATAATATACGGCATGAATGCAAACTCTGTTACAGCTGACTAATTGTGGTATATCGTTAACATGGTGTTTATAGATATTTTTCCGATAAAATTGATGTACTAAGGAACTTGAAATATAATTTTCTTTAGAATACACACAAAATTGTATTAAATATATTTCGTTTTCTATTCAGATATTTTCCGATGTGATTACCATATCCTACTATATAGTACACCAATCACGAGAAACCCATGCATTAAATACTTAGGAGTTCTTGTAGATGAAAATCGTAAATGGAATAGTCGTATATATAGTGTAATGTTTTTTTTTATAATAAATTTAATCCGAATGTTTTTGAATGGATGGATATCTGAGGTCAGGCCCGCGCTAAGCATAGCTTGTTGCGTAGGCCTGACCCCACCACCCGATCAAGCAGTTCCTGGCGTCCGGCAGAATTTAGAAGCGAAAGTTTTACTTGCCCGACTTACTTGGACACGGTCCGCCCCGCCCTCTGACGTCATCTGCCATGAGTGCGACCGCTGCCACCGGCCACAGGCCATCTCAGTCAGGAGCAAATAGCGAGCGCCGAAGCGACTCGAACCCGGGCTGCCACTACCGGGTGAGGTCAGAAGTCCAGAGCTCTCCCAACTGAGCTACAGGGGCGGACTGCCCCTGTAGCGCAGTTGGTATGTGTGTGATAAGCCGTAATATATAGGAGTTATCGGAATATTCAAGCTTTATTTATCCTCACAGCAACTTCTATTGCAGTACAATGTATTCATTCTGCCCCATCTAAATTATTGTGCAGTGATCTGGATTCTGGGGTAGGAATTATGACACTAACATTAACAAGCCTTCGATAGTGCGGAAACGAACGATTTGTCCCCCCTGTAGCTCAGTGGGAGAGCGCTGGGCTTCTGACCTTTCCTGGTAGTGGCACCCCGAGTTCGAGTCAAAGTCAAAGCCTACATTACCAAAGCCTTGCACTCCTTTCAGACGTTACTAGCATACACTGAAAAACAATGAGAACTTTCACTGGTCTTCCTTCGAGAGCCTCACCGGCGCTCGACCGGCAGACCACCTCTACCACCACAGAACCCTCTAAAGGCCAGCAGAGAGTCCTCTACAGATCGGCAGGGGCCTCTAAAGGCCGGAAGATGGCCATCTGCAGATCGGCAAGGCCCTCTAAAGGCCGGCAGAGGGCCCTCTACACTCACTCTACAGATTGGCTAGGACACGGCAGATCGACAGGGCCCGTAAAGACTGGACCAGGGCCGTCTACAGGTCGGTAGGGCCCTCTAAATGCCGGTAGAGGCCCTCTGCAGATTGGCAAGGCGATCTACAGATCGGCAGAGCTCTTTAAAGGCCGGCAGGGTCCTCTAAAGGCCGGCAGAGGGCACTCTATAGATTGGCTGGGGCACTCTGCAGAACGACAGGACCCATAAAGGCTGGAAGAGGGCCCTCTACAGGTCGGCAGGGCCCTCTAAATGCCGGAAGAGGCCCTCTACAGATTGGCAGGGCAATCTACAGATCGGAAGGGCCCTCTTAAGACCGGTAGAGGGCCCTCTCCAGATCGGCAGGGACCCTCTACAGATTGGCAGGGCCCTATAAAGGCCGGCAGAGGGCCCTCTACAACCGAAGGGGCCATCTAAATGCCGACAGGGGTCCTCTGCAGATCGGCAGGCCCTCTACATGCTGGAAGGGCCCTCTAAAGGCGGGCAGAGGGCCCTCTACAGATCGGCAGGGCCCTCTAAAGGCCGGCAGAGGGCCCTCTACAGATTGGCTGGGACACTCTGCAGATCGACAGGGCCTCTAAAGGCTGGAAGAGGGCCCTCTACAGATCGGCAAGGCCCTCTAAATGCCGACAGAGGCCCTCTTCAGATTGGCAGGGCGTTCTACGGATCGACAGGGCCCTCTAAAGACCGGCAGAGGACCCTCTCCAGATCGGCAGGGACCCTCCACAGATTGGCTGAGCCCTATAAAGGCCGGCAGAGGGCCCTCTACAACCGGAAGGGTCCATCTAAATGCCGACAGGGGGCCCTCTGCAGATCGGCAGGCCCTCTGCATGCTGGAAGGGCCCTCTAAAGGTGGACAGAGGGCCCTCTACAGATCGGCAGGGCCCTCTAAAGGCCGGCAGAGGGCCCTCTATATATTGGCTGGGGCACTCTGCAGATCGACAGGGCCTCTAAAGGCTGGAAGATGG
Organism: Chirona hameri; assembly: GCA_036785665.1. Classification (NCBI taxonomy): domain Eukaryota; kingdom Metazoa; phylum Arthropoda; class Thecostraca; order Balanomorpha; family Balanidae; genus Chirona; species Chirona hameri. The sequence continues at coordinate 4,866 of JAXIVJ010009241.1, forward strand.
CCCTCTACAGGTCGGCAGGGCCCTCTAAATGCCGGAAGAGGCCCTCTACAGATTGGCAGGGCGATCTACAGATCGGTAGGGCCCTCTAAAGACCGGCAGATGGCCCTCTCCAGATCGGCAGGGACCCTCTACAGATTGGCAGGGCCCTATAAAGGCCGGCAGATGGCCCTCTACAACCGAAAGGGGCCATCTAAATGCCGACAGGGGGCCCTCTGCGGATCGGCAGGCCCCCTACATGCTGGAAGGGCCCTCTAAAGGTGGGCAGAGGGCCCTCTACAACCGGAAGGGGCCATCTAAATGCCGACAGGGGCCCTCTGCAGATCGGTAGGGCCCTTTACAAGCTGGTAGAGGGCCCTATCCACACTGGCTGGGGCCCTTTTCTACATATCTACATATACATGCCTTTAACAGACAAGCAAGTGCTGTTATTTATTCGTGTTACGATTTTTGTATCGGTTCGAGGGCGTTCTTTTATGCGACGTAAGGCATTTTGCGGGCGTCTGACACCATCAAAAACACTGGGGCCTTCGGCCCCAGGGGGCCCTCGCTCGGTCACCAGAGGGGCCCCTGGCCTCCAGGGGCGGCGGGGGCATGCCCCTTGCCCCCCCATTGTCTACGCCCTTGACCCTATCTGTAGCAGGGGGTGGGTGCGGATTCCGCCCCCTCATGTTTTTCGCAGATATCTCCCGAACAGCCCAGACCCATCAAGACCAGACCAGACCCATTAAGAAGACCAGACCCATTACATTTTGGAATTTTCCTAGCATTGAATTCCACATATGGAGACAAAATTGTGTGTTCTTAACCTGAAGAAAGGCAGTTCCAGGGCACGTTTTTGGGAGGGTTCTGCGGCGACATTGGGCGATAATACGGAAATGCGATCTTCACAGTTTCTTCCTAACTGCCTCAAGTATGAAGGAGTTAGATCGGTTTGCGGTGATTGCAGCAAGTGCAAATTAGTTGATGTTAATGAAATATCATAAAAATTGCATGGCAGAGGTGGTTTCAGGGGCTTGTAAAGGGGGGGGGGGGGGGTTCCAGGAAGTATTCAATGCTTGGCGGGAAGACAATAGAGCAATGCAAGTGGAATTTATAGCTGTCAAGATGTAAAAGCTAGTTTCTCCTTCCATTATTTGCAAAATTTATTACATATAGAGTTGCAGGGGCGTGTTCAGGCACATGCAAAGGGGGTGACTGGCATGGTGATGACGATATGCTAGCGATTACGGCGCAATAGACGGTTAGTTTATAATGATACATGCACATATGAGGCCAGGAGAGGAAATTAAGTAATTTTTGCAGATGCGTGCTCGGAAATAGAAGAAAGGGGGTCATATTATTGCAAGGAAACTAAGATGCATGGGCCTACAATGGCATAACATACTGCAGTTTTGGGTTTAAAACATGCACACAGGGTACTCTACGAACGAATATAGGATAATAGGCGAGTCCAGGCAGGGTAAAAAGGGGGGGGGGGGGGTAAGCAATGTGAATTGAAGTTGTAGGTGAAATAGTCACTGTTGACTAGTTAGTAGCATCATAGCGGATACTATACCTATCAAAAAGTCTTGCACCTCCCCAGTTTGGATCCTGGATACGCTTATGATAAAGTACAACATGCAAAAAGGAACTATCTACGATCAGTAACTTATTTATAGTGCTGGGTAGCAACTAGACTGCGGTTAATATTGTTTTCCTATTTTACCTCCCTTTTTCCTGACCGCCTATGACAAAAAATATGTTTAATAACTGTTTTGTCTAATGTCTCAATAACACACCATTTCATTTATAAAAAAAAACATGAAAATATGTTTTATTACGCATTTACTTCACCCCTATATTGAGTGAACTGCACACGCCTATGGTTTTTGAGTTTTCAAAAGTTACCGCTACATATTAATTTCCAATTCATTCTCTATCGATTCCCATTGATTGCGTCGAAATCGGTTGATAAACATGTCAGCTGTGTTGGACCACAAATACCTCTAATATTTGTGTTTTTTTTGCCCTCCTGTTGCCCCCTATCAATTTTGTTTATTTTTTATATTTTTTTTTGTGAAATGTAGATCGTGTAGAGGGGAATAATACGCCGTTTGATTTGTGAAAATCGGACGGTTAGATCTCGAGATCTCCGGGGGGGGGGATCCGCCCCCCCCCTGTTACAAATAGGGGTAGCCAGGAGCGTGTTACAAATAGGGTTAAAGGGATTATACGGGTTTCAGTCCTGAAAGGAAATGCACTCTTTTGCACTTGTATGAGCTTTAAACACGTTTAAAGGAAATAGTTCACCTTCGGAAATTTTTCAGAACACGATTTTATTATATTTTTTTTATAGTTTCTTTTTTTCTTTCAAAAATGGTCCTACATCACGCCAATTCAGGACATAAGGTCGTAAATTATTAATGTTATGGTGTGCGTTATTGGTCTGCGCATGCTCCATGCAGTGCTGGCACTCTCAGACGGTACGGTATATCATATATGCGCCGCATTCCTTCGCCAAAAAGTCAAATATCTTCGGCTGGAGAGTCTTTTCAGCCAAGAAAAGTTGCAGATAAGGATTTCTCAACACGGGCTACACAACTGCTATTTCAGTTCAAAATCCCATGTTGAAGGTGAACTATTTCCTTTAAGACATTTACCAGGGACCTCAATGCTCATTTAGTCCATTATTTCAGCAATTATCAGCGTTAAACTTTGGTGTTTCTCGAGACTTGTATCAGATATCGAGTACTTGATCGGCATTACTGTCCATCACTTTATTATCTTAGAATCTGCATCAAATTGACTGACATCCATATAATACGTAGACAGCCATCTTGCGCCGTCCGGCAGTTCCCACACTGTGTGGTGGCGCCACCACTAACTCACCAGCCTGGGGGGGGGGGGGGGGGGGAGCAAAACATCGCGGGCGCCATAGGGACCAATGTATAAATGGCAAATCTGAACGGCTTCCTGACTGGGCTACGCTTGGAAAAAGTGGCGCAAAGTAGCATCATATTATTCGCTGGAGATTCTAGATTGAGCCAAAACGAATTATAAGGTTCCACCTGGTCATAGAATTTCTGGAGAGCAGCTGAAATGATCGGTTACCATGGCCTTATTTGGGATGTAACAACCACGTTATACTGTTCACTTTCCGTTGCGAATGCGATCTAAGCTTAGTATATGAAGTATATGAAGTTTAGATTGCATTTGCAACGGAAAGTGAACGGTATAACGTGGTTTTTACACCCCAAATAAGGACATGGTAACCGATCATGTCAGCTGCACTCCAGAAATTCCATGACCAGGTGGAACCTTATAATTCGTTTGGGCTCAATCTAGAATCTCCAACGAATAATATGATGATACTTTGCGCCACTTTTTCCAAGCGTAGCCCAGTCAGGGCGCCGTTCAGATTTGCCATTTATACATTGGTCCCTATGGCGCGCTGCGATGATTTGCTGCAGGACGGCTGACGCCACCACACTGTCCGGCGTACGCGGCGCGCGAGTTGGCTGTCTAGGTATTATATTGATGTCAGTGTTCAAATTCGATGGTGCAGTAATCTACGCGGCTGAGACAAAATAGCGGTTACGAACTCAGAAGCTAGCTGCCGCGAGAGGGTTTATTTACGGTTGACTATAGCACGTTTACCATACAAAAGGTCACGTGACTGTGAAGATTAAAATCCAAGATGGAGGCTTATTCCTCCCCAAGGACACTTCTCCCAAACGGCCACCCCCATATCAATATAAATTTGAATTGAATTAACCCTCGCCCTACGGGAGCTTTTTTCAACTTCGCCCTACGGGGCGGGGGGGCTGACAGGCCCCCCTGTTAACTTCCAAACCAAGCAACCTAGAGCAATGCGGCAAGAACCAGCATGTTGCCTGTCATGAGAGGAATCCAAAAGTATGCGATTTTTAGGTTTCAGATCAACGGGTGACCTTCCAGGTCAAGTGAATGACCTCGGATTTACCACGTCCAGAACAGCGATTTTGCTCTTCAGAAAATCTAAAAATTAGAAATTGATAAATGTAAATAAAAAGGCATGTTCCTAGGCCAGTTTTGGCTAAGAAATACAAAAAGGCAATTATTTATTCGTATCTTGTCAAAAAAGTCAAAAAAAGTTATTAAAAAAATGACGTCATCAGTTTCTTACACTTAGAGAGCCATCACTCAGTCAACAATGAAGATATTGCTTTGAAATTTGATATGGGTATTCTCCATACTCAGTTCTCTCACATATATTCCGGTTTGTCTAATATCTTTGAAATTTTTGATTTTGTTGGGATTTTCCCCCAAAAATCAGTTTTATTTTATTTTAGGGGTCAAAAACCAAAAATTGTGAAAATCCGAGATTGCCATTTTAAAGAGAATGCCATTTTGTATCTCTGGTTAATTGCGTTTGCAATTTGCTTTAAAACTCTGTTTTCTACGATTTTAAAAATATTTCCCTTTTTTTAACCAACATGACGTCATCAAAACATGATTTTCTCCCAAACTACTCAACCAATAAAAAAAAAATACAGCCTACGTATAATTGTTGTAAACTCAGCTACCAAAAATGTCAGCAAGATGCACCGCATATGTAAACAAAATATTCAAGAAAAACCTCAGGGGGGGGGGGGGCTGTCAGGCCCCCCCCCGTAGGGCGAGGGTTAAGCTTACCTTTACATGAAGGTAAGCCTGCAATCGTGAAATTGTATGAAATTGCTATTTAAACATATCGCTTTGATGTAAATCACCTTGGCATACGTGACAATTCTTGCGGTCTTTGCCATCTGGATAACGATTGAAGAAGGAGTTACTAAATGCAAGACGCTCTAAGCCAGGCAAGCGTTTGGCATGCCATGCGTTTTTGTTCGTTTTTCATTAATTTTAGAGCGTTGAATTATCTGCAAGTCTGCAAGTGGATCACAAACAGATTATTCAACTCAATTCTTACGGGACTCTTTATTACTACATACTGCTCGTTCGGGTTGTGTGGTTTTTGTGGGGGGTTTTCTTGCGGCGTTTAGTGTTGAAAATTTGGTAGTGGCGTATTATTTTTTTTTTGCCATAAAAATTGATGAAAATATCGAATTTTATGGGAAAAACTAGGTAATTGCTGCTGTCGTTGGAAAAAACAAGTTTATTTTATCATATATTGCTTATTGTAACCGGAAATATGACATACGTGAGGTGTTTTCATTCATAAAAGAGATGACTGGCTCTGCCTCAGCCAGTACTGCAGAAAGTAAGCGGTGGCATCACCGCGCACTATGAAATGCCCTTACGTGCAGAAGAGGTAATGTCCATAAAAATGTGACTACCGTGTGACTTCTACCACCTTTATAAGTAAGTTTTACTATGTAACTCAATTATTCTGGGAAAAACCTGTATAATCCCTTTAAAGCGCGCACACGTTACGCAGCGCAGGCGAAAACTGACGCAGTCATCCGTCGCGCCAAGACAGCTGTGCCACGGGCAGTTTTAATCAAGCCGACGAACTGTCTCCACAAGAACAAAGCAAACATACCCCCTGTCATGCTGAGCTTTCAATGGAAGGCCGAATATTCCTGAAGCGATCAAGGCTTCTAGAATAGCCCAGAGATAGCTTTTGCAATAGCTCAGAAATGGTTTTGTAGATGGGTAGTTCTTTCGAAACCTTGCAGTGTACCGAGTAACTGGTTATATAACAGGAATGCACCAGGCTGGACCAGAAATTTTCCCATTTGGCGAGCCGATTTCTCTCCGATTTCGCTTCAATTTCGCTCCGATTTCGCTCAATGCAAATTCTTAAGTTTTGTGTGCGCTTAAAATACACATATAAGCGTAGACCGTGAAATTGATGGCTTAAAATTACATTCTTGCTCATACGGTCACATAAGTTGTTTGTACCGTTTAATCCAGTTTTACCATCGAATATGCTGACTCCAAAATATTGCTGTTTTCCCTACATACATAGGCCATAGGGGCCAACCAAACTATATCTTATTTGAGGATATATTTCGATATATTTGCGGCTATGTATATCTTGTTTACCATTTTTCCTAAACAGCAGCACTTTCTTCTTTCGGGGCATTCTATTTTTTAAAGAAGCGCATTACGAACATATTCTGCAACTCTGGATATGTGGGCGAATGTTTTTCCGCCGGCCTTCTGGTCATCAATTAACGCCACCGCGTCAGTGCAGGCCCTATCAATTTCTGCTAAACAACGTTCATCTATTTCATCAATTGCCTGCACTCGGTCGACACTCAACACATTCGGTCGACACTTAGCACACTCGGTCGACACTCAACACACTCGGTCGACACTCAACACACTCGGTCGACACTCGGCCGACACTCGGCCGACACTCGGTCGACACTCAACACACTCGGTCGACACTCAACACACTCCGTCGACACTCGGTCGACACTCGGTCGACACTCAACACACTGGGTAGACACTCGGTCGACACTCGGTCGACACTCGGTCGACACTCGGTCGACACTCGGTCGACACTTGGTCGGCACTCGGTCGACACTCAGTCGACACTCGGTCGACACTCAACACACTCGGTCGACACTCGGTTGACACTCGGTCGACACTCAACACACTCGGTCGACACTCGTTCGACACTCGGTCGACACTCAACACACTCGGTCGACACTCGGTTGACACTCAACACACTCGGTCAACACTCAGTCGACACTCGGTCGACACTCAACACACTCGGTCGACACTCGGTTAACACTCAACACACTCGGTCGACACTCGGTCGACACTCAACACACTCGGTCGACACTCGGTCGACACTCAACACACTCGGTCGACACTCGGTTGACACTCAACACACTCGGTCGACACTCGGTCGACACTCAACACACTCGGTAGACACTCGGTCGACACTCGGTCGACACTCGGTCGACACTCAACACACTCGGTCGACACTCAACACACTCGGTCGACACTCGGTCGACACTCAACACACTCGGTCGACACTCGGTTGACACTCAACACACTCGGTCGACACTCGGTCGACACTCAACACACTCGGTAGACACTCGGTCGACACTCGGTCGACACTCGGTCGACACTCGGTCGACACTCAACACACTCGGTCGACACTCAACACACTCGGTCGACACTCGGTTGACACTCAACACACTCGGTCGACACTCGGTTGACACTCAACACACTCGGTCGACACTCGGTCGACACTCGGGCCTCCCTGCAGCAGGCTCGGTGTTGATGACATTCGCGTCCGAAGTGGTGACAGACGGATTCAGGGGCCGGGAACAGGGGGGACAGCAGGGCCGCTTGCCCCCCAACATCTGGCCGGGGGGGGGGGGGGGGCGGCGCCCCCAACTTTGGCGAGCAGAAGTTTCCCTAAAAATGAGCTCTTTCAATTTTCTTCACAAAAAGTTATATAAAATATGAAAGCCTCCTTATGTCACTTTCATTTTTTGTCGTTTTCTTTTATAGCATGTCATAAGTATTATGATTATAAATATTTGCCTTTATAGCAGTATCGTATACCTTTCTTTTCCTTCCTTTTCCTTTTTCCATTCAATGTTCTATGAGATATAATGGACAATCTTGGTAGCAGTACATTTGTTGGCAGTTGTCTGCTTGGCGCGTCGTCGTTAAAATGACGCACTGTCGCAGTGGCGGATCTACGGTTGGGCAAAATGGGCAGCCCCCCCCCCCCAAAGAAAAAAACGCATGAAATCGGCGCAAAATTAACACATTTCCTGATAAAGAAGCAAATCTAAGCAACTTTTACTAAGGAAAGTTTGCTTCAAATCAGCTATCAATGCACAAGCAAGCGAAATCCGATGAGTTTTCAGAATTATGTGAGACTTTTTGGGATTTTGTCCCCCCAAACTCCCGTTCTGGATCCGCTGCTGCACTGACGGTCATACACATCTGCTGCATTTTTTTTATAAGTTTATCCCATGTCAACGTTACGGATGTGGTCAAACTGGTGTGCGGCCCTCTAGCTGTCCTCGCTGTCTCTGCCGACGGGGCGGCAATTGCAAGCAAGAGTTATCGTAAATGTCGTAGGTTACCGTGATACGGTGATGACACGGTCGGTGCTGCCCACACTAGTGGGCTTCTTCAATAAATAAAACGTCAGGCGTCAGGTACGAGTATTTGATCAGACGATAGGTTGATTTACAAAGGCATACGGTTCATAGTAGGAATAAGGGCGTGGCATGACCCCCACTTTTTCATAATTTTGTATTGTTATGTTAACCCGCGCCGTGCCGGGGGCGGGGCGTTTAGACGCCCCTCTAAGGTTTTTCGAGAATAGCGAAAAATCGGCGGCGCACCGTTTTTGCCGTTTCAAAAACGGCGCACGGCGCACAGCGCCACCGTTTAAAAAAAAAAACGGCACACGGCGCACAGCGCCGCCGTTTAAAAAACGACGCACGGCGCACAGCGCCGCCGTTTCAGCCGCCGTTTTTGGCACACCTGTTCGGGCATCAATTACCCACATTGTGTGCAATTCTTGACCACGGGTCATCTCAGGTCAGGTCACGTGACCACACCTCCAAATAAGTTTGCGGTCGTACCACAGCCATAGTTTTTGGCCGATCGGTTTCAAACGTACAGGATTTCATAAGGTCATAGGTACCTACAATTCGAATATCTAAGATTGTGAATATCGGTGACTTAAGGTCGCCGGTCGGGTCAATTTCGTGACCTCCCATTATAAGCCAATGGGGAAATATTAAAATGTTTTCTATTCCGATAATACGCATATCAGTCAAATTCCTTCTGGACCATGTTATCATAGGCTGTTATTGATGATCCAGGTTCAATTTCTGTCCAGTGAACCCTACAGGGTCAGCCGAGGTCAGCTGAGGCCACCAACACTTTTTGTGTCAATAACTCTCGATAGAATGAAGATAAAGAAGTGAAACCGTCATAAATGTGTTTGTCTCGTCGAGACACGTCTCCCAATATACAACATGACCTACTTAGGTCGCCACTTGACCTTGACCTGAGATCAAAGTTCTAAGTTAACCTAAACTGGGACAAATGAATGTGATTCGAAGAGCTTTGACGAGACTAACATGATGTCGTCAAAATCATTGCCGTATCTTGATTAGGTAAAAAGTTATTTGCGAACGTTTTGCCAAAAAATAGCCCTTTTGACATTTTATGACTTCTGGAGCCCAAACTATTAAACTGAGGTAAAATTTGATGACACGTTTTGATTGAATATTTCAAGAGCTGTCGATCGTTTTTTTCTCGTTTTTTTCCTAGCTGTCATTCCCGAGATATTTGGGGGTTTCTGGAGCGATGTCCTAAAACTGGAAAATCTGACCTTTGATGACCTCTGGTGACCTCAATATTGACCTGAACCAAAAAATGTAAAAATTGTTTCAAATTTATTTATTTATTATTAGAGAACGGTGTCATGCACGACACACGTGGTCTGGCCGAGAACGGTGTCATGCACGACGCACGTGGTCTGGCCGAGAACGGTGTCATGCACGACGCACGTGGTCTGGCCGAGAACGGTGTCATGCACGACGCACGTGGTCTGGGCGCCGATATCTGTCGGTCACCCACGCTGCACACAGTCTGAGGGCCACGCCATACGGACATTCCTTATTGATTTGATTGTATTTGTGTATTTATTGATTCAGTCTCACCCCCAACGGGCCTTTCGCCCAATGACAGGAGGCGCTCCTTCTCCTCATCTCTTTTGGGACTGTGTTTACGAGGCCTTTCCCAAGGGCCTCACCGGGTCGGGCGAGATACCAACGCGGGTGACCCGGTGGGAGTCGAACCCACGGTCGGTGCGGTGTCCGCACCAAAGTCCATAGTGTTTACCACTGGACTACCCCGGCCCTTACCGAATGGCCTGCTCAGGCCAGATCGCCGATGATGTTCCATCCCGATGAAGCCGCGTTTCAGTTTATAACGTCATGGGCTCCGCGTCTTCGGCGTCCGTCCTCCGCGTCTTCGGCGTCCGTCCTCCACGTCTTCGGCGTCCGTCCTCCACGTCCTCGGCGTCCGTCCTCCGTTTCTTCAGCGTCCGTCCTCCGCGTCCTCGGCGTCCGTCCTCCGCGCCCTCAGCGTCCTCTCCCTCAGCTGCCTCATGATTCAACCACCGCGCCGCAGTGGCACATTGCTGGCGGCCGAGTGAGTGTCAGACTTCTGTTAAGCATGACGGGAGCAGGCGATTGACGCGCACACAGCGCCGACTCCGCCGCCCGCGCCGCGCCGCAGACATTCTAATAAGACTGCCCGACGAGCGGCAGTCAAGTTTTACGAGTCCCCGTTCCGGCCACGTGTTTCACCTGAATGGGCCGATAAACGGAGGGAGGTGCCGCGTCGGCCGCCAGAGGGCGACAGTCTGTCGACCGGGGTGAGCGCTGACACACTCAGCATAGGTGTTGAACGTAAGCGAGAGCACCTTTTGCCGGCCGCGTACCGAACTGTGTGCAGGGACTCGTCTAAGGAAATTTGAATGGGAGGGAGGGGGGGGGGGGGGGGGGGGAGGCTTGAGAGTTGAGATGACTAAATTTAATTTCACATTTTCTTGTCCACGAACAGTCACACTTACTCTGGTTTTTCCATAGTTCATTGATATTGTTCCAACAGGCAGTGATATTCATAAAATAAATAGTTGTGCATTAAAACAATTATGATGAGATGATCCGAGATAGCTACTTATCCTGTTAATGCATTCGTTCAATGGACGGTGCAGTAGTATGTCATTGTTTTAGAGAGCGATTTATATTTATTTATCATATTATATGAGATGATTGATAAGCAGACAAATTATACATTGTTAATTAATCCGCCATTGACTGGGGGCGTTTAACTCCCCCTGACGAACTTTCGCAATAGCTTAAAAACCAACAGGGCTATCAACATGAAACTTTAAATATCTTTTCTCACATCAATTTTACGTCTTCTTTGCAAAAACGAAACAATTTTGGCGACAAATCTTTTAGCAATAGCGAATTTAGTGACGTCACTACACACGAGTTTGACGAAGAAATCAGCTAAAATGTAACAGACCGTACAAAGGTCATTTTACCGTACACAGGTGCAAAGGAAGGTCACAAAGGTGAAAGGTCAAGGTTATTTTGAGAAAAATGCAATACAAAGAACACAAAAGATAGAACAAAAATGGGAAAGGCTACTATATAGCTATCTCGGAGTTTTTACAATTTTGGTTTTTGATCCCCAAAATAAAAAATAAGATTTTTTTTTTAAATGCCCACAAATTCATTTTTCGAAGATATTAAAAACCGTGAAATATATTAGAGAACCACATGTGGGCAATTCCCAAACTCAACTTTAAATCAATATCACCATTTTTGACTGACTTATGGCTTCTAAAGTAACCCACGGGTATTTTTTTTTTTTTATCATGACGTATTTTTTTGGTCATTTTGTGTGTTATTTATGACCAGCTGCCAACAAATGAACGTCACCGCTGCATTTCTGAGGCAAAACTGGTCCAGAAACATGGTTTTTATTTATATTTATCAATTTCAAAGTTTGACCTTATGTGACCAGACCTTGACCTGACTTTGACACCAACTTCACTTAAATGATTGCATGTGGTAAAATAACTATCACTTTCGAATTATACGTGTAAAATAACCCATAAAACATATGTCGCATGACTTTGACATCTGACAACATGACATATTTCACTTTTTGTGGTGCTAAAAAATATATGGTCTGTCCCAAACCCGTTCTAACCCGTGACATTTCCCAAAAATTGCCCCATTCCACCCATTTCCATCCCGTTCCCATTCCCATACGGGATTCCCATTCCATGAAGGGCTCTAAATTGACAACCTTTCAATTATGATTTAGATGTGTTTCATTGAGAGCCTTCGAATGCCGCCTTACGCGTCTCGCTGCGATCATTGGTTCGGAAGACCCCCCCCCCCCCCCCCCTCCCAGTCAATGGAGTTCTGCTGAGATCCCAGTCAAGGGCGGGTTAATTTCGTTGACAGATGACAGCCAGAATTGACGTGTGGCTAAATTGTAAAATTTAGCTTGAAAATGACATATATACCTACATAAGATAGTTTAAAAATGACTACATAACTATTTATCACTTTATTGGTGTTCCTTGCAGGAAGGTTCAAATGAATATGATATGACATTCATTCATTACTCATGTACTTGGTTTAAGGTTTTGGAGTAATGTTCAACACTAATTTATAATTCATGCTTTTGTCCAGTTCATCTATAAGCTCCAAAATATATGCTGAAAACTAAGTAAGTGAATATATTTAAGCTGTGCGACTTTCAAAGATGGAATCAGTTCGGCAAAACTAGCAGCGATAGTGTCATATAAAAATGCGCATGCTTTATTGAAACAATAGGACTATTTGTAGATGTGTACAGTCGGGCGGCTAAACCGCGGTTGGCCGTGGTTAACCGCGGCTACGGGCGGTTACGGTTGCGTTTTCCTCTTAAGGTCACGGTTACGTGCGGTTACGGCTGCACGAGGTTACGGTTACGGTGATTTTATTCCGCGGCTAAATGTTTAAAAGATCAACCATTTATGCAGCATCGACATTAGACCCGTTACGTAAATAATTCAAAACGGACACGATGATTTAATGCTATCGCATATCAATATATAAAAATGACATCCACTTTCCATTAATTTCTATTTTATTTTATTTTACAAAATCTTAAAGAGACAAGGCACATTGACATGGTTTCTTAACCCGCGCACTGCAGGGGGTTTGCGCCGAACACGAACTGCAGATTTGCTGTTGATTTCCGCCCCCGTGAGATCTAGAAAACTACGCTACGTAGCGGCAAGCAGAAAACGGCGTTTGATAGCTTGATACAAGTTCTATCGAAAGTATTTCAGTATTTTTTTTTTTAGGTTAGGTCAAAATTGACGTCACCAGATGTCATCAAAGGTTAAACTTTCCAGTTTTTTTTCTCTCCTGTTTTAGGATTTCGCTCCAGAAATTCCCATATATCTCAAGAACTATGCTAGCTAAAAACAAACGGAAAAACAATCGCCAGCCATTTAAATTTGCAATCGATAAAGTGTCCACAAATTAGATCTCAGGTCAATATTTGAGGCTCCAGAGGTAAAAAAGGTGAAAATGCTGTTTTTTGCAAAACTGTTTTTCGCTAATAACCTTTAATCTAATAACGCTAACGGACAACTGTTTACGCCATTGTGTTTGTCTCATCAAGGCGCTTCTATTGATATACATGGTGACCTTGTTAAGTCAACTAAAAAAATTGGCCACAGGTCACGTGACCTTGACCTGAGGTCAAGACCCAAGTAGGTCATGTTGCATATAGAGAGACATGCCTCGACGATACAAACACATTTCTGTCGGTTTTACTTCTCTATCTTTATTATGTCACGAGTTATTGACAAACAAGTGATGGTGAACTCGGATGACCTCAAATGACCCCGTAGGGGTCACTGAACAAAACTTACACTTGAATCATCAATAAAATTATATAATAACATGATCCAGAAGTAATTGGACTAATATAATGCATATCCTTGAAATGGGAAGTATTTTAATATTTCCCCATTGACTTATTATGGGGAGGTCACGAAATTGACCTGACCTTAGGTCAACGATATCAAAATTCCGAGATATTCGAATTGTAAGTACTTATGCCTTCATGACACCCTGTAAGTTTCAAACTGATCAGTGAGAAACTCTGGCTTTGGCACAACTGAAAACGTTTTTGGAGATGGGGTCACTTGACCTGGTCTGGTAACCTGACCTGATATGACCAGGAGTCATATTGTTTTTGAAAAGTGTGCGCAATTGATGTCCTAACAGGTGTGCTAAAACCTGGCGGCGTTGCGCGCCGCCGTTGTTTTCGCTATTTGATAAAAACCTGAGAGGGGGGGGGGGGGGGGAATCAACCCCCCTGCAGTGCGCGGGTTAAAACGGGCGCTCTGTCGTCTAACGATCCGCTTTATAGAGGCACCACCTCTAAACGGGACGGCCCCGTTTTGACCAGGGGATCCGAGAGTAATAGCAGTGGCCAGGCGCCGCTCCGCCAGCCGTTCCCCCGCGTGCGCGCCTATTGCCGTGTGTCCGGTAACCTGACCCCTGTTCCTCTCCCCTCTACTGCGCTCCCACGCTGCTTTCTTCGTTAGTGACGTGCCAAACATGACTCGGGGCACATGGAACTCGGGGGGGGGGGGGGGGGGGGGTAGCCAGGGGTTTGGGAGCCAGCCCCAGGGGGCGTATTTTTTTTTGGGGGGGGGGGGGTAAGGTCAGGTGCCGCTCTCAGCCCAGGTACCGCCCTCAGCCCAGGTACCGCCCTCAGCCCAGGTACTTTCGAAGGCGCCCTCCGATACCTAAGGGCGGCACCTGCCCTCAGACCAGGTGCCGCACTCAGGTCAGGTGCCGCCTTCAGACTAGATGCTGCCTTCAGGCCAGGTGTCGCCTTCAACTCATTACCCAGGTGCCGCCTTCAGACCAGATGCCGTCTTCAAACTAGATGTCACCCTCAGACCAGTTGTCGGCTGTCGCCCTCAGACTATATGTCACCATACGACCATGTGCCGCCCTCAGGCCAGGTGCCGCCCTCAGGCCAGGTGCCGCCCTCAGGCCCAACAGGGCGCCTCTGGCCCGCGTAGTAGGGCGCCTGGAACGCAGGCAGGCACCCTTTCTTCTACAGGGGCGGCTAAAGAGAGCGGCCTGGAGTGGCCTAGGTGCCGTCCTCAAATGAGGTGCCGCCCGCGGGTTAGGTGCCGCCGGCCGCCCTCAGACCATACCAGGTGATGTCCTCAGACCAGGTGCCGCCCCCAGACGAGGTGCCGCCCTTAGACCAGGTGCTGCTCTCTGGCCAGGTGCCGCCCTCAGACAAGGTGCGACCCGCAGGTCAGGTGCCGCTGGGTGAATTTTTGGAGGCTAGAGAGAACAGGAGCAGGGTGCATTTCGGCAGACCTCATGGGTGGAGACCTCATGGGCTGATTTGGACAAGCCTGTGTGCGGGGCAGGGCGGAGTTCCGCATGCCTGGGACTTCGGCAGACCCGGGAAAAGGGCAGGTTGATTTTGTGAAGCCGGGGAACGGGGTGGGTGGATTTCGGCTGGCCCGAGTGCAAAACTGTCTGTTTGCCATCCACTTCTTTATCTGAGGTGTTGTGCTTTATCGCGAGCATTCCTCAGTTTGGCTCTATCCCATTCATGAATGGAAAAGACATGAATGCCTCTTTATTGCCATCATTTTGATATTTGTGTGTTTTTTAATTTCAATATTTGTTTTGTTTTATTTGTTCACAAATCCTGGTCAATTTCACGAATTCCACGGTTAAAAAATATTCGAGAATATCATCAAGTGGAAAGAACAGTTACTACGATCTATATCAAGATCGATATATCGATACTACGATCTATATCAATATCGATATATCGATACTACGATCTATATCAAGATCGATATATCGATACTACGATCAAGTAGCTATCGATTTATTGTGTAATGTATTTTCCTTAGCTTTTTTGTTATTTTGCTATTTTTATAATTTACCCCGCTCAACAACACCTTTCGCTGACGGCACTGGCGGATCCAGGGGGGGGGGGGGGCACCAGGGGCAAATGCCACGTGCCACTCCTCACAGGAATCTTGGTGGGGGCATTCAATACAAGTATGCGTTCCCTGCACTGAACGTGAAAAATAATGATCTTAGGAGAAAACCTTATGAAAACGGAAGTTTTTCTCTCTCTCGAGTGATTTAATGCAATTCAAGCAGCCCCGGCAACACTTAACCAGCGCCCCGCTGGGGGGGGGGGGGGGTAGAATCTGCCACCCCCTCCTGGATTTTCTCAATAACTTGAACACTATGATACATATGAACGTAAAACGTTCAGTACCTTATGCTGCATCAATTTGACGTCTACTTACCAAATTTAAATGACATTGATACAGTGTTTTGAGAGATAATGGTGTTTTAATGACGTCATGTCATGCCATTTTGGGTGGAAAAACGATAAATATGTGACAAATCATAGAAAATAGAGTTTTAAAGCAAATTGCAAATACAAAACGTCAAAACACAGGAAATTACTTTTTTTTTAATTGGCTATCTCAGTTTTACAACATTTTGGATTTTTGAAGAAAAAAAAATCGGAAAAATTCAACGTTTTTTGTTTGTTGTGAATTTGGAAAGTGAATTTCTGATGTTCGAATGCCAAAATAAGGTGACCGGCCCAAATCCGCGGAGGGAAAAAAATGGGGGTACTTTTTTGCCACAAAACGAGGCGCCCTCATGTGGGGGTTTGGCGCCCTCTTGAGGGCTTGGTTCCCCCCCCCCCCTTCACAGATTTCTAAATACGCCCCTGATTGTACTGCCCGTGCTTGGTTAGCTTAGAAGTGTCGGCTAACACGCTGTCCACTTTCACAAACTGGGCCCTTCAAATTCGCTTGGGGCCCTTCCCAGCTCCAAAGGCCGCCTGAAATCAAGTATGGAATTCGGGAGGGTAGTAGACCGAAAAGTATGGGATTCATATTTTTCCCTACAACCGGCGTATATTTGACAATTTTCAGAAAGGTGGGAATGTCCGTCCCTTTAAC
The DNA here is from genome assembly GCA_036785665.1 of Chirona hameri. NCBI lineage: Eukaryota > Metazoa > Arthropoda > Thecostraca > Balanomorpha > Balanidae > Chirona > Chirona hameri. The sequence continues at coordinate 21,388 of JAXIVJ010009241.1, forward strand.
CCGCGAGTTACTGGGGGGCTATTTTTTGGCCCCCCCTCCAGTTATTTTGCAATAACTCCTAAACGAACACCGATATCGTCACCAAACTTGCAGTACCTTCTCTCACATTAATTCTACACATGTTGGCAAACGGAAAAATATGAGGCTATGATAGGTCAACCGGGAATGACGTCAGAATGACGTCATGTTCTTCGGTTTTTGTTGCAAAATAATTGTTTGCGGAAAACGCTGTCAAAGGTACGATATTTGAGATAAACTAAATTGTTTTAAATCAAATTACTAACAATAGACCGGGCTATCAAACTGCCATCTCGGATTTTTGATTTTTTTTAAATTAAACATTTTGAGAAATCCAAATACATTTTTTAAAAAAAATCAAGAAAAAATCTGAATTTTCCAAAAACCGGAATATATGTCATCGATACGTATGCAGTGAATATGTGTACCAAATTTAAAGTCGATATCTTAAAAAATGACCGAGTTATGACCTTTAAATGACCCCTTCTCACAGCATTACAATGCATAAAAACGCATTTCCATTTTTGCTTTTTACTTATATTTATATGGAATAAACAATGTTCTATGGTCATTTTTCGCGTTCTAGACGAAAAACAAACCCATAAACATGTGTTACAACGCCTAATGGCCGTAATCTGCAGTTTGACCTCGTGACCTCGGATGACCTTGACCTGACCCAAGGTCATAAACAGCTTAGAAAGGTACTTAGAAGTGTCAGACACATGAATCATACCGATTTATCGACAGTTTATGCGTTTAATATCGCAATTTTGCGCGACAATTCCATCCATCGAGACCTTTTGACACGGTCAAACATTTTGTACTTGACCTGACCTGTGACGTCATCGATGACTCCGAGGTCAACAATATTATGTTTCCCTCAATAAATTTCCCAGGGCTATCGAATGCCGTTTGAATTTTTACATTCGGTCCAGTAGATCCGGAGATCAGAGGGGGGGGGGGCAAAACATAGCCGCCCCCCCCCCCCAGTAAGTCGCGTTATGAAATATACCCCAGTAACTCGCGGGTTAACGCCCGTCTTAATCGAACGGTGAGTCTACCCGGGAGCTCAGCATTAGCGTTTTGCGTCGGTAATCCTGTTAGTTGTCAGATATTGTGTTATTTTGTCAGCGTCGTACTCTCGCAAATGTTCCCGGCCCGGCAATCTCACCTTCCGACGGCTCCGATATCCACAGGACGGTTTTCATGACTTTTTTGTTGGTTTTGTCCAAGACGATATATACCAGGTGGCTTCATCCCGACTACGCATGTTTCTGCGCAGGTTCATAAGTGACGTCATCAAGCGAAGACCGGGTACAGCCGGGAGGAACCCGCTGCAGTGCAAAGCGGATATAGGGATGGGATAAATTAAAATACGATGAAGCGGGTGTGGAAATGGAATGAGGTGCGGAATTAAGGTATTATGAGAGGGGATGATTGATAGATAACAAAATGGTGATTTTAAAGGCATGTTAATGCCTAATAAAGCGTTCATTACGGTCCCGGTTAGCATGTCTGTAGTGGACGAGCCGCCCATTTTTAGGCCCAAGATGCGCCGAACAGATTGCAAATTTTATGATTTGGGAGGCAACATATGGACACAAAATGACGTTCTAACCGGGACAGCGGAAGGGGACGACCCGCAGCGAAGGTTTCAACGTTAAATATGGACGACTTTTAACCAAACAAAATCGCATGCAAAACAAGCGATTTCGACCAAATATGACTTTCACCCCCTGGCCCCTTCCCTTGAGGAAAATCCTCGCGACGTGCCTGTGTTCTACATAAGTAGAGTTACTAATGTGTACCGGAGACAACTGCAGACTCTCAGTCAACCTGTCCCAAGGGAGTCCAGCAGATCCCAGCCAGCCAGCAATTTAAATACGGTCCCGAACGGACAGAATAAACTGGCCAATGTCGGTGTGGGGGACCGGTATGCAGAGGCGCGCGTCCCCCTCACTTGGCTACCCGGTTGAGATACAGTTTATCGGTTCGCACGTTAGCCGAACCGAAAAGCTTCAGGCGCCTCACAAGTCACAGGCGTCTCGCACAGTCCAGCCGAGACTCGGCTGTTGTTGTAAATTCCCTTAGGCCGCCGATGGCGGCGTAGCCGTGCGGCTCTGTAGAGACGTGTATGCGGCCGTGATGACGTCGCCGCCCCTGACGTCCTCTGGGGTGGGCGGGATGGTTCCCACCAGTTCCAGACGGAGTGCCATCAGGGCGGTACACGGCAGCAGTATATGCCGCGGCGTATCCGCCTCCTCCCGGCACACGAGGCAGAGGCCGGCCCTGCAATCTTCGTCGCTGCACTGCTCGCAGTGCCGGGAGGGGTTACGCCCGATGCGATGGAGATACTGAGCCGAGCTGGACCACTGCCCAGTGCCCAGCGCGCAGCTGGTGCACACTGATCGCAGTGTTCCAGTCATCCGCTGTCACCGGCGGGGGCAGACGCGCGCCCATCAGCGTCCTGCACCAGCTAGCCGGCCAGACAGCAGTGGTACGGGCGCGCGCCACCCTGGCCGCCGCACCGTGCACGGGCTGCACGTCCAGCTCAGCGACGTCCGGCTCGGGACAGGCCAGACACGCCATAAAGCCTGAGTTGCTGAAGCGCCCTAAAGCCCAAATAATCATCATCAGGCCAGACACAATAGTGGAGCTCCACCCAATCCGACTGCGCAAACACGTGAACGTCTAGCCGGGTCCTGGTCAGCAGTCAGATGCTGGAATTGAACACTGTAATGAACTGGTAATTCTTTGGCAGCATTATTTCCCGTTCAAATCCCAGATAGGGTCTGGTCAGGGTCCCCAGTATAAATGCTACTGAAGGCGTGGATCATAACGCCGACCATTAGCTCTCTGGTAACATAATATACCCACATCCCTCTAAGGGAACATCCAGAGGCATCGTGCAGCTCAAGTTTGTTAACGCGAGTGACTTGAAACCAAAATGTTTCGAATTCGCATCTGGGTGGCCCGTGGCGGAATATCACCCCTGCTTGCAGCAACACACTAAGCAGAATAGCTGAGGCAACGGCGGAAGACATATTTATAGATATAAGCATAAGCATTACAGCATTTCAGACATTAAGACATAAACATTTAAGACATAATCATCACACAAAGTCACGGAGCAAGAAACAGGGTCCGGTGATGCGTGACAATACCGGCGCCGAAGATGGCACCGGACCCGGACGAGGAATCGACCGTCTGGCAACAGTTCTAGAGCGTCCCAAGCTGCAGCGCTCCTGGACAGGGTCATCCGCCGCTGCTCGCCCGCACCTAGCGACGGCTCTCACACCAGGCAGCGGCTGCTCGCCCGCAACCAGCGACGGCTCTCACACCAGGCAGCGACGGCTCTCACACCAGGCAGCGGCTGCTCGCCCGCACCTAGCGACGGCTCGCCCGCACCTAGCGACGGCTCGCCCGCACCTAGCGACGGCTCGCCCGCACCTAGCGACGGCTCGCCCGCACCCAGCGACGACTCTCACACCAGGCAGCGACGGCTCGCCCGCACCTAGCGACGGTTCGCCCGCACCCAGCGCCCGTACCTAGCGACGGTTCGCACGCACCTAGTGACGGCTCTCACACCAGGCAGCGACGGCTCTCACACCAGGCAGCGGCTGCTCGCCCACACCCAGCGACGGCTCTCACACCAGGCAGCGGCTGCTCGCCCCCACCCAGCGACGGCTCTCACACCAGGCAGCGGCTGCTCGCCCCCACCCAGCGACGGCTCTCACACCAGGCAGTGACGGCTCTCTCCACACCATGTTGCCACAGCACACACGACCCATTCCTGTGCACCTGTAATATGGAAATTCACAGTTAGATGATAATGCTAGCATTAATTCATAGGCAATAGTCCCAATGATAACTGCACAACAAACTAATGTTTGAATATAATAATAATATACAAAATAGAATATCCAGGTGGAACATTCAAGTTGTAATGATATGCTTTTAATTTCCCACCAGGGTAATTGTACTCAACAAGGGCAGATCCAGCTGGACTTTTTTTTTGGGGGGGGGGGGGACCGTTTTTAGCAGACCTTACCTACCCCCAATTTAAAATTTCTTCCCGGATTTGGCCCACTTCATTTTGTAACCTCACACTTTCTAATGATTTCTTTATTTTGATATTTTTTTTAAAGCTTTTCAACCTTTTTATATATATATAAAAAAAGATGTCAGCTCGCAGTTTGTATTGTTCCAACATTGCCATACACTGAGCAAAACTATGTCAATTGTCACCTGTGCCCTGGGGCGTCAGCAATATTTTTTTTTAGTGGGGGTCAGGGTTGGCTGAAATGACAAAGAAATGCACCCCATTTTTTATGCTTTTGCAGCATTTGTAATGTGGATTTCCATGTTATAGTAGGTACTTGTTATTTAGCTCTGCGAAGTGGCAAGACATTTTTACGGGTTTGCCTGATAAAACCCCAAAACATAGGCGGTGAGCCTTGTACAGTGGCGTACCCAGGAGGGCCTTGTACAGTGGCGTACTCAAGGAGGTGGCAATTTTTGATCAGGGGGCATAAGGTACCCCCACTATAACAAAGCAAAATTAACAGATTTGGCCCACTATATTTTTAGAGGGGCATATTTTCAACAAAAAAATATAAAAATAAATACAAAATCATTCTTTTTTTCTCTCGAAATAGAGCCCTTTGAACCCTATTTCCAAAGGGGCACAGTTTCAAATACATCCTATCTAATCTAGCTCACAAATATAAACCTAAACCTAAACATAATCCTGCTCCTAATCCTCTAAATCCTAATACTGCCACAAGGCAGGCAATCGCATGAATACCTAAGCTAGACACTATGAGTTACGCTAACAAAGAACAGTTTTGAAAGCTCATCTATGGCATCGGCCACTCTGACAAACAACATTTAACAAACGAAATGAATTAGGTACATTAACTACTTACAAACATAAAAAAACGGGGGATCTTGCTGGATTTCACTATTCACAATCAAATTTGTTTACTGCCTCTCATGCGCCGCGCACGAAACAACTCACACAATCAGGCTTGAAATGCTGCAATCCATGGTGAGTCACCTAAACCGCTGTCTAGTCAGAACATAAGAAATATATATATAGCACAGCAAGTTAACCGATGTGATGTGGTAAAAAGGATCGAAATTGAATATTAAGCTGCAGAAAGCTTACATTTCAGCAAAAGAAAGGCTTCGCTAGCTATTTAAAGATCTTCGCATGATGACGTCACTTGTGCGGATGATGCAAACACGTTAGAGGCATTGGGATGACAACGGCCTGGTTTTGTCGGTCGATATCGAGCAGTGACCAGCCTGATTATCCGATCTTTCTCGACAGCTGTCCATTTGGCGTGACGTCATGTTGCTCAATGGCTGTCAGCGAACCCATTTGGACGGGTAAAACCGATCTGTGCCGTTTGATGGCAAGCTTCGGCTCCGTCTTCGCGTCGTCATGGTATTCGGCGTAACACGACGTTGACGCAGGTGGCGACGCCACTGCTTGAAATATTCAGGAATCTAAAGTGCATACTCTCAGCGTTCAGGTCACAACAAGCAAAAGATGGGGAACAGAATAAGAAGTTGGATCCTCGAATTGATAATCTCGTCAAAAATGATAGCCTTATTGTCAAGCAATCAGACGAATGTAAGAGTGTAGTGGTCATGCCTAAGCCAGAATACGTGTCGATGGCCTCTGATTTGCTCAGCAGCTACCTAAAAGTACCGACTAAGCTGACACCCGACCTGGAGAACAAGACGAAAGACCTCACCGTGAGAGTCCTCCGCGGTAAGGTCACAGACGGTACGTTAGACAAATTACTGCCTAGGTGGACTGCCTCAGGAACAGCGGAATTCTACGGTTGACCGAAAACACATAAGCCTAACAATCCGCTCCGGCCGATCGTGTCAGCCTGCGGAGATCCCCTGGATAAGTTATCCTGGTTTCTCCAGCAGATACTGACACAGGTCCTCCAACTTGTACCTACTTACCTCGAAAATACGGGGCACTATCTGAATAAGCTGGAAGGGGCTTTTCCAGGGACGTTGCCTGAAGGGGTCCACCGTCCATTGTGTTTTCCCTGCAGATGTGGTGAACTTATATGGGAGCATTCCCATGCAAGAAGCCATTACCGCCACGATTAATCTGATAAAAGACAACATCAGTAAGATTGACGTTGTGGCCTTTCACTCGCCAAAATAGAGACCCTCTTTACCCACGTCTTGACCAACAATTGTATTCGTTTTGGAACAAACTACTACAAACAAACAGAGGGAATAGCGATGTGTAACAGACGCGCGCCACCTATTGACATAGCCTTCATGCATAACCTTGAATCAAGCTTTGTGAGAAATTGTTGCCTGAAACTGTGCATACTTTTAAGATATAAAGATGACTACTAATTACGAGCGAGCGCGAAGCGCTCGTTCGTCCTTCCGTGGTATATAGGACAAATCTGATTTTGAGCGGCCCGACCCGGCCCGGCCCGGCCCGACCCGTGGCGACGCTTTTGAGAAGCTCATATCTCTGCAACCATACGTCCGATTGACAAGCGGACTTCTTCGCTGAGCAGCCCCTTCCAATTTATACCCTGTTAGAGACCGGTGCTGACTCATGTGGGTGACTACCACTGCGCGTGGCGCGTGTCGCGTGAGGGGTGTTGAAAAGTGTTTCCTCGCAAAAACTCTGCAACGGCTGAGCCGATTGTGTGCAAATTTGTTGTGTGGTTAGGGATCTCTCAGCCGCCACTTTCCCACAAGTCAGGGGTGGGGTGCCTCTGCACGTGCGCACGTGCAAACCCTACTATATATCTCAGGAACAGCTGAGCCGATTGTGTTTAAATTTGGTGTGTGCTTAGGGACCTCTCAGCCGCCACTTCCCACAAGTCAGGGGTGGGGTGCCTCTGCACGTGCGCACGCGTGCACGTGCACACCCCTATTTTGTATCTCAGGAACTGCTGAACTGATTGTGTTCGAATTTGGCGCGTGGTTAGGGACCTCTCAGCCGCCGTCTTTCCACAAGTCAGGGGTCTTTGCGCGTGCGCACGTGGACACCCCTATTCTTTATCTCAAGAACGGCTGAGCCGATTGTGTTCAATTCTGATGTGTGGTTAGGAACCTCTCAGCCCCCACTTTCCCACAAGTCAAGGGTGTGTGTCTCTGAACGTGCGCACGTGCGCACCCTTTTTGTATCTCAGTAAATACTTTCCCGATCGAGGTCACATTTCCCATACATTTCCTTCGCGCTCGCTCGTTCATCGCCAACTACGGCGCCTTACTGGTAATTATCACCCTATAAGATCAAGTTCACTCTTGAGCACACACACTATTCAGGTACCCTGTCCTTTTTGAACACAATAATCACAGTCCACCCGAATGGAAGATTCACTACTGAACTGTTCATTAAACCCATGGCTGCCCCTATTGTGCTGCATTATGAGTCTGCACACCCCATGAAAACAAAATTAGGGGTCCTTACTGTGAGATTGGTACCGGGTCCCAGACCAGAGTCAGCCTGCGCCCAGCTGTGGCCTTGATACGCCCCTGCGGCGGTGACCGACCGGTCGCCGGGCCGGCGGCCGGCCGGCTAATACAGATCACGACAGAGGCTCGGCTTGTGTGGAGGGGCGCGGTCTCGGAGCTGCTGAGCGGTGGTGGACGGTTGCGGCGGTGGCGGCCGAGTATATAACATGGCGCGGTCGGTAGGACCCGAACCTACGCTCCCAAAGGGAATCTGATTTCCAATCAGAGTCAGGAGTGCGACTAACCGTCGATCTGACCCGACTGAACAAATATGTGCGACGCCCCGCATACCCCGTTCGTTCTCCGCATGATGCCATCGCCGCTATCGGAACCGAGGCGCGTTGGATGACAACATGCGATGCAAAACATGGCTACTTTCAGGTGGAGATCGCAGAGGACTGCCAAGACCTGACATGCTTCATGACACCATGGGGGCGCTTCAAGTTTCTACGCGGAGTCCAAGGCCTCATCTCGACAGGTGACTATTACAACCTCAAGGGTGACCAAATCCTTGGGGACATCCCACAAACGATCAAAGTTGTGGACGACATCCTCGCATATGATGCCACCTACCGCGAACACCTGCAGCACGTCATCACCATTGTTCAACGCTGTAACGCAGCAGGGATCACACTCAACCCGAAAAAGTTTCACTTTGCCAAGAACAGCATCGACTACTGCGGGTACATCATCTCTGCCCATGGCTACACTTCTGACGCACGTAAGACGGAGGCCATATCTAACTTTCCTCGCCCACAGAACATCACTGACCTCAGATCATTTATGGGCCTCACCAACCAGCTGGGACCATTTTCTAGCGATCTCGCCCACAGCGCGCAGCCACTGCGAGATCTTCTGAAGCCCAGCAACATCTGGAGATGGACTGCGCAACATGAGGCAGCCTTCGAAGCGGTGAAAGCGACATTGGTGGCGCCACCGACGCTCGCGTTCTTCGACCCGACACTGCCTACCAAACTTCAAACCGACGCCTCCAAGACGCGAGGTATGGGATTCGCGCTCCTACAGCGACACGATGACACGTGGCGTCTCGTACAATGTGGATCCCGGTTCATATCTGACGTTGAATCGAGGTATTCTGTGGGCGAGATCGAGATGGCAGCATGTGTATGGGCTTGTCAGAAATGTAAAACATATCTCGCAGGTCTACCCTACTTCGATGTTGTGGTAGATCACCGGCCATTAGTGCCAATCTTGAACAGCAAGGGTCTGAACGAAATAGAAAATCCACGCCTACAGCGCATGAGGGAAAAGATGAGCATGTACAGCTTCCATGCCAGCTGGCAAATGGGTTCTGACCACTGCATACCAGATGCCCTCAGCCGTGCTCCAGTGCAAGATGCTGTAGCTGAAGACGAGGTGACTGATGATGGAGAAGACGCCCTGTACCAGACGGTGACGGCCAGCTTGCTCGCTGTCTGCGAGGACGGCACGCGGCTCACTCCGCTGCAGGACAGGACGCTGGAGAAGATACGCGCCGAGGCAGCCCGCGACCCAGAGTATGCCGCACTTCAGAGCGTAATCCTGACAAGATTTCCCGATTACCGCCAAGATCTGCAGCCCTCACTGCGTCCGTATTGGGGTGTCCGCTCGATGTTGGCTTTGGATGATGGCCTAATCGTACACGGCCCCCGTCTTGTCATTCCCCAGAGTCTACGGCGAGAGACACTGACCCGACTACATGATGGACATCAGGGCATCAACCGCACGAAAAGGGGGGCGCGTCAAACTGTATACTGACCTGGCATCGATAGCGACATCGAGAACACGGTACAATCCTGCTGCAGCTGCCGTCGGTAGGCACCTAGCCAACCGAAGGAGCCATGGGGCAAAATGATGCCCAACCAAGCCGGGTGTTCGAGTCTGTATCGGCAGATTATTTCCACGTGGCAGGAAAATCGTATCTGGTGTATGTCGACAGGAGGTCGGGCTGGCCTCACATCGTGTCATGTCCCCGTTATGCAGCATCTGCGCATCATCTCACTTGTGTCCTGCACTCTGTGTTCGCAGACACGGGAGTTCCCGTGCTGCTGAGAACTGATGGTGGCCCACAGTTCACGTCCAGCACGGTCCGTCGGTTCCTGCAGCAGTGGGGTGTACGGCACGAAATGTCGTCCCCTGGCTACCCTCGCTCTAATGGCCACGCAGAGAGCGCCGTCAAGTCGGTCAAGCGACTAATTCAGACGACGGCTGCAGGAGGCCTGGACAGCGACGAGTTCGCCAGAGCACTCCTGGAACTCCGCAACACCCCACGGGCCGACAGCAGGTCACCTGCACAGGTCCTGTTCGGCCACCCGCTGCGGTCATCTGTTCCGGCACATCACCGATCATTCGCCGCAGAGTGGCAGCGCAAGGCCGACGAGTGCGACGCCCGGGCGACCGAAATTCGCGAGCAGGTGAAAGCTCGCCACGACGCCTCGGCACACCCACTCTACCCTCTGCGCATCGGTAACGTCGTCGACATCCAGGACTTCACCACACGGCGATGGGACCGAACCGGAGTGATCGTCGGCATCGGATCCAGACGCACGTACCTTCTCAAGTTGAAGAGCGGCCGCATCCTCTGGCGAAATCGACGGTTCCTCCGCCCACATCGGCCGCTCATCATCGAACACTCAGCTGGACTGCCGGTGGCTCTGACGTCAGCGCCGCCCGCCACTTCGGCGGCCGCGGCTCCCAGGACTGCCACTCAGACGGCGGCCGCCGCTCCGACGACCAGCACAGCCGCACCAGTCGCACAGGCACCTCGTCGCGGGGAGTCGATTGCGACAACCGCCTGATCGGCTCACAGTTACATGGGGTCCAAAAACGTATGTAGAATAGTGAATCGACAGAGCTGCATGGTATATCAAGGCTGATTATGTTCAATACTGTCGTAAATTTGTATGTGTATGTTGAGCTTTGACATCTCTGTCGATTGGAGGGAGGTGTGAGATTGGTACCGGGTCCCAGACCAGAGTCAGCCTGCGCCCAGCTGTGACCTTGATACGCCCCTGCGGCGGTGGCCGGCCAATACAGATCACGACAGAGGCTCGGCTTGTGTGGAGGGGCGCGGTCTCGGAGCTGCTGAGCGGTGGTGGACGGTTGCGGCGGTGGCGGCCGAGTATATAACACTTACTTCACAAACAAAACGAGCCATTCCAGTATCATCATCACTAGATGCCACTGACCGGAGTCTTCACAAAATCAAACATCTTTTCCTAGAGAACGGCTACCCGGAATATGTGATAGATAGAACATTCAGAACTAATCTCAAGCCAACCCGAGGCAATATCGTAAAAAGAAAGCTGTAAACCCAGGACAAGTGGCAGACATCAGGCTGCCATACGTTAATGAGACAATCTGTCACAGTGTGAATGGGACCATCAAAGGATCCAAACTGAACATTAGGAGTAGCCTGGCAGAGCGGACCCACCCTAAAAAATAAACTCGTCAGATCGTCTCCAGAGCCCCTCCATGTAGAGCAAAAGCACGCTGTCATGCATGCCCTAACGACCTATCTGGAAAATGCCGCACAAAAAACGTCTTGTATAAAATGTATTATAAAAGGTGCCACTTTGTACAGACCTTAGGTGTCACAATGATAGCAAGCCATAGGTACTTTTACATAGGGGAAACATCTCGACCAATCGGATAAAGTTTTCAAAGAACACCTGTCCGACGCAAGATTGCGAAGGCTAGGCACAGGACTGGGCGAGTACGTTTTAGACAACTACACCGGACTTAGCCACACATAAATCAATAGCAACTTTCATCTTGAGGTCATGAGCACGAATCGTGATGTAGCCGATAATAAGATAGATGAATCACATCCGACATAAGGGCGCGATATCAAATTAACTTGCGAATAAACATTGAAGCTTGGTTCTTTCTAACCAACTTGAGTGCAGTTGAAGCCCTAATTATCACATTGGCAAAACTTGTAATTTATGAAGCACGGCACAAAGAAAGCATTCCAAACGTTATTCATTTAAGAAACAACACACACACACACACACACACACACACACACACACACACACACACACACACACACACACACACACACACACACACACACACACACACACACACACACACACACACATACACACACACACACACACACACACACACACATACACACACACACACACACACACACACACACACACATACACACACGCACACGCACACGCACACGCACACGCACACGCACACGCACACGCACACGCACACGCACACGCACACGCACACCGGCCCTACAATTATTGTGTGGCCGGTCGGCCGGCCGGGCGCGCGGCACGCCAGTCTAACGGGCTGACGGGCGGCGCGCCCGGCCGGCCGATGGGGCACTGCCCCGCGATGTAATGCGAACCTAGCGCGAGGCAGTGCGGGCGGGGGCTGCGGCCCGTCTGGAGCGCCGGGGAGGTACCCCACAGCTCTCCCCGGCCGGGGCGGTAACCCCCAGACCTCCCCGGAGCCGGGACATTTGTACCGACGTTACTGGCACCATTCTGGCTTGGTCAGACAGGCTGCAAAGCACACACACGCACACACACGCGCACACACACACACACACACACACACACACGCGCGCGCGCGCACGCACACGCACACGCACACGCACACGCACACGCACACGCACACGCACACGCACACGCACACGCACACGCACACGCACACGCACACGCACACATACAGAGATAGACAGGCACGCAGCACAGACACATATACACACAGCACAGCCACATATACAACATACACAGACACACATACACACATACACACATACACAGATACACAGACACAGACAAACGGACACAGACCTCAGGCACACGCATGAGTCCGTCGGTCGAGTGGTGCCGTCGTTTGCGGCGCGGTGTGCTGTGAGATCCGTTCGCCGCCGCCGCTGCCGCTGCTGCTGCCGTCGTTCGCCGTTCGCCGTTGCCGTCGCCGGTGCCGTCGCCGCCGTCGCTGCTGAATTGCTTGGTTACCTTTCTACTGCTCAGTGTTGTGATTGCTCGTCCATTATAAACGATATTGGCAATGAGGGCGGTTTCATTGTTTGTTCGCATATGTATGTTGTTTAGTGAGTAGGTTGTTTGGTGAATATTTTTGTTAGTTTTAGTTTCGTTTTGTAAGTTTTTTGATACTTTTTTGTTTAGTTTCGTTTTCATGATTCGTGTTCGATTATTTGCTTTGATGTAATGTATCTGGCAAGCTCTAGTAAAGGGTGTCTACAAGCGGTTACGTAATCTGTTGCATGTAATTATGTCGCAATAAAAGTATTACAAAAATGGGAAAAAAATGAATCAATAAAGATCCTGGAAAACAACCCTAACCTGAACACTTATCATGGCCCATTATTTAACCCGCGAGTTACTGGGGTACTTCTCATAACGCGACTTACTGGGGGGGGGGGGGGATATTTGTTTGCCCCTCCCCCCTCGGATCTCCGGAACTACTGAACATATTTGAAAAATTGAAACGGAATTCTTCGATAGCCTTGGAAAATGTATCGAGGGAAACCGAATATTGTTGACCTCGGGGTCACCGATGGCGTCACAGGTCACGGCAAAGACAAGATGTTTACCGTGTCATGTGGTCTCGATGGATGGAATTGTCGCGCAAAATTGCGATATTAAACGCATAAGCAGTCGATAAATCGGAATTGTTCGTGTGTCTGACACTTCTAAGAACCATCCTAAGCTGTTTATGACTTTGGGTCATTTCAAGGTCATCCGAGATCAAGTGGTCAAACTGCAGATTACGGTCCATTAGGCGTTGTAACACATGTTTATGGGTTTGTTTTTCGTCTAGAACGCGAAAAATAACCTTAGAACATTGTGTATTCCATAGAAATAAAGTACAAAGGAAAAACGGAAATGCATTTTTTATGCACGGTAATGCTGTGAGAGGTGGTCGATTTTTGACATTGAAGGGTCAAAGTGAGTCTTTTTTTAAGATATCGACTTCAAATTTGGTACACATATTCACCGAAGACGTATCAATCGCATATCTTCCATTTTTTGGATAACCCTGATTTTTTTCCTTATTTTGTTTTTGTAAAAACTAAAAATGTATTTGGATTTCTCCAAATTTTGAAATTCAGTAAAACTCGAAAATGCGAGAAGGTAGTTTGATAGCCGAGTCTATTATCAGTCATTTGATATATTACAATTTAATTTATCTTTCAAATGGTACTTTTGACAGCGTTTTCCGCAAACCCTTATTTTTCAACAAAAACACAGAACATGACGTCACTCTGACGTCATTCCCGGTTCACCTATCATAACCTCATCTTTTTCCTTTAGCCAACATATGTAGAATGGATTTGAGAGAAGGTACTGCAAGTTTAGTGACGATACTAGTGTTGGTTTGGTAGTTATCGCAAAATAACGGGAGGGGGGAGGGGGGGGGGGAATTGCCCCCCCCCCCCCAGTAAGTTGCGGGTTAACCGAGCAGGTTTACGTAATACAGAGGGACGCATTTACAAAATACGCATTACATGGTATATCCGAGGTATAGGGATAATGGTATATTGGGTATAGGGGTTTCAGAGGAATTTTAAAGGGGCCAAAGTCATACGCTTTATGACTGAAATACCCCCCGAATGGGCTACGGTAGCACTCCACGAGAATAAATAGGAATTCATAGAAGTATATCTTGATGAGAATAAGGTATCAAGGGTATTATTTTTTTGGTTTCCAGTAGATCACGACCACACCCGATCGATCGCACATGTCCCAAATAACAGCGCAGATCTTTACTTTTTGAGCCAATAACTTGTGAACACAACTTGACGGCAATATATTGTATATGGTTTATCAGAACTCATTCAGAAGCACTTCCCAAAAATAGATATTTCATTTATTTTCCTTGATTAAATATCAAAAGTTTTGTATTTAATGTTGATCTCCTTGTATTTTTTTTATCTCGTGTATTGAACACTTCACACGCTATTCACGTTAAGCACAATGTACATTGCGCAAATAGCCCTCACCAGCCTCTTCTCTCGCGTCGAACTAAGCACATTTTTTTTGTACCGGCGAAGGAGGCTACAGTAACCAAATGTATCAGACAGTCCCGTAGAGACGATGACCACATGGTCGACAGTCGACACTTGTACCAGACATCACGGAGGCACCCATCGCAACAGTCACGGTACATAATACTCCCGGCCTCCCATCGTATTGTGGCCTCCGACTCCGCCAACGCCGCCTCGCGTTCATCGCGGAAACTCTCGCGAGAGCGGCGCCTCCGGCCGCCGGGACGGACATGCGACTAAAACGTGCATCGCCCGGTCCGCCCGGCAGCCAAGGGGGCGGCGGCGGTCAACCGTCAGCCATCAAACACCCGATCTATCCGTGACCAGATTTACTCGTGTTCAGACTCCCTACCCACTCTTATCGCTGTACACTTCTCTATGCCGCAGTATTTCTTCATGTATCTCGCAAAGCTGTTTAGGCTAGGCACTACTCCCTTATTTCTACATTGCCAGATAAATTGCTTACCATGTAAGATACATGTCTGAATCGAGGCGTCATTGCTATTCCTGTGCCATAACCCTGTTATTTTGCTTTTCAGAGAAAAATGCCCTCTCAGTCCTAACCTCGCTCTGAGACTAGACCAAAATATCTTCGATTGGGGGCAGTGCCAGAAGATATGAGCCAAACTTTCCATTTGTGCGTGACAGCGATCACAGCTATCCGAGTTTTTTTTTGTATTCCAAACATGGTTAAAAGTCGATTTGTTGGCAAAATACGATGGATAATGCGCGACATTGGAGCCATCGAAGTTTAAAGTCGTCTGTAGTAGTTTTATACGTTGAACTGTATATTTGTTCCCAAGATACAGTGTGTATTTGCCCGAACTCCAATTCCCACTTTCGCTGTGCCTTCTCTGGCATTGTCACTTGAGACCTTACCCTTAGTATGTTGTAGCCCCACCTTGTTATCCGAGATTTCTGCTGTAGCATGGCGAATATCTCTAATTGACTACTGCTTATTGGCTTGTCTATCCTAAGTATTTCCTTCCATTGCACAGGTAATGCTTAACCCTATTTGTAACAGGCTCCTGGCTACCCCTATTTGTAACAAGGGGGGGGGGGATTTCGCCTCCCGGAAATCTCGAGATCCACCCATCCGATTTTCAAAAATAAAACGGAGTTTGGTTCCCCTCAACACGATCTACATTTCTAAAAAAATCAAAAAAATCGAACTTTTTGATACAGGGCAAGAGGGGGGCAAAAACTACAAATGTTAGTAGAATTTGTGATCCAACACAGCTGTCATGTTTATCAACCGATTTTAACACAACTAATGGGAATGGATAGAGATTGAATTGGAGATTAATATATGGCGGTGACTTTGGAAAATTCCAAAATCATAGGCGTGTACAGGTCACTCAATATGGGGGTGAAGTAAATGCGTTTTATTTTTTATTTTAATTTTAAATAAATGAAATGGTATGTTATTGTGACATTAGACGAAACAGTTATACATCATATTTTTGCCATAGGCGGTACCAGGTTAGTGAAAAAGAGAGGTCAAATAGGGAAAAATATTAACCGCAGGCAAGTTGCTATCCAGCATTATAAATAAGTTACAGATCGTAGATAGTTGCTTTTTGCATGTTGTACTTCATCATAGGCGTATCCAGGATCCAAACTGCGGAGGCGCAAGACCTTTTGATAAGTATATTATCCGCTATTATGATATTAACTAGTCAACAGTGACTATTTCACTTACAACTTCAATTCACATTGCTTACCACCTTTTTTACTCTACCTAGACTCGCCTATTTTGTTATAATCGTTCGTAGAGTACCCTGTGGTGCGTATTTCATCCGAAAACTGCAGTATATTATGTCATTGTAGGCCCATGCATCTTAGTTTCCTTGCAGTAATATGACCCCTTTTCTTCCATTCCTGAGCGCCCCTCTGCAAAAAAAAGACTTTATTCCCTCTCCTGGCCTCATAGGTATCTATATAGGTACCTATATCATTATAAGCTATCCGTCCATTCCGCCGTAATCGCTAGCATATCGTCATCACCATGTCAGTCACCCTCCTTGTCATGTGCCTGAACACACGCCCCTGCAACTCTATATGTAATACATTATGCAAATAATGGAAGGAGAAGCTATCTATTACATCTTGATAGCTACAAATATCTCTTACATCGCTCTATTGGCTTCCCGCCAAGCATTGAATACTTCTTGGAACCCCCCCCCCCCTTTCAAGCCCCTGAAACCGCCTCTGCCATGCAATTTTTATGATATGTCATTAACATCAACTAATTTGCACTTGTTGCAATCACCGTAAACCGATGTAACTCCTTCATACTTGAGGCAGTTAGGAAGAAACCGTGAAGATCGCATTTCCGTATTATCGCCAAATGTCGACGCCGAACCCTCTCACAACCGTGCCCTGGAACCGCCCCTGTTCAGGTTAAGAACTCAAAATTTTGACTCCATATGTGAACATTTCTTTTGGGAAAAGTCCCAAAATTGCATGGGCCTTCTCTTAGCCGTTCTGGAGATATCTGCGAAAAACATGAGGGGGGGGGGGCGGAATCCGTCCCCCTGTTACAAATAGGGTTAACAAAGTTTTCCAAGTCAGAAAATTGCCGAAATTGTATGTTTCCTGGAGTTCAGTACTACTCATAAGCTTTCAACTAGAAAAGCTGTACAAATCGGCTACCTTTATAACCTCTCGGTTGACGAGGGCCTTTTTGTGCACATTATGTCTGGTTTCAAGCCTAAGTTCCTGATTATGCCACAGAGTATAACCCAAAATGTTGTTTCCTTTCATTGCTGAATCTCCGTTGCCTTCTATGCTATCCATGCATCGTAACAATATGACAAGAATTCGTTTTTTAGGTATTCCTTCATGCAAGATGAAGTTTCATTGCAATGAAAGACGGACACGCTACCATTGACAAACAGCTTTCCTCGCATTACCTCCTTCCACTTACTGTTATGGGCCCAACATAAAAGCCTCTTGACCCATGGAATTTTAAGGCCTGTATTGCTGGGTCAGGCACTTTGAGACCTCCGAGTTGATACTGATTTTGTAATACGGACCGCTTTACCTTATCACGCTTTTTGTTCAAAATAAATTGATACATTATCGTTTCGATTTTCTTTAGGTCATTTGGCCTGGGTTTCGCCAAGACCGACATCAAATGCGTTAGCTGTGAGAGCGCTTCTGATGTTAATAAATGTACTTTGCCGTATGGCGTGAGTCCACGTCCAAACCACGGGAGAGTCTCAATTCCAACTTACTTATCTGATCTGGATAATTCAAGTCTTCTAAGCTGTCGCCATGGTGCTGATCTTCTAAGCTGTCGCCATGGTGCTGATCTTCTAAGCTGTCGCCATGGTGCTGATCTTTACTCCTTCTAAGCTGTCGCCCATGGTGCTGATCTTTACTCCCAAATATTCAATGGGTGTTTTATCCCATGATATTCCAAACGCATTGCCTATTGTGTCCTCGCGATGTCTGTTAGCTCCTATCCATACTGCACGTGTTTTGTCCTTGTTCAGTGAGAGACCTGAGGCACTTTCGAACTGTTGAAGGCATTGCATACTCGCAGTTAGTGATTCGACTGAGCCATCCAATACCAGCGTGGTATCATCTGCGTATGCGCTGATCTTTCAATGCATTTCTCCGAATGAGAGTCCTTTTATCTTCTGACTGCCTCTTATGGTGTGCGCTAAAGGCTCAATTGCCAACAAAAACAGGTAAAACAACTAAATGGGCAGCCCTGTCTGAATCCTCTCCTAATCGTGCAGGGGTCTGATAGATGACCGTTGATATGGACGCGTGCTCGTGCTGGGCTTCTGCCCGGCACATCATATACATGATATCCAACCATTTTTGCATGGTAGGCCCAAATAGTTTTTTTTGGGGGATGGGGGGGGGGGGGAGGGAGGGGGAGGGGTTCTCGCCCACCACCCCGTAGTTCAGCCTATAGCTATATGACGCCGCGGGTTGGGAGGGGAACCACCCCGCTCCGGGGTGGTGAACCGAATGACTTCCGCCAGTAGCCAGACTCGAGCCCGGAACCCTTGGATTCCGAGTCTATCGCTCTACCAACTGAGCCACCCGTTTGGTCCAGTCCAGTTTGGTCTTCATTAATCAGGAGCTGAATTACCAACTGGACTCTATTCGCTAGCGTTTTCGTCAATATCTTATATAGGACATTTAGCAAGCTAATCGGGCGTTGCGACTCCAAGAGGGACGGATATTTTCCTTTTTTGGGGATGAGTATAGTTACGCTTTCTTTGATACATGCAGGCAATTCTCCCTTCTCAAATGATTCCGAAAGCGCCCCAAGTACCATGCCTTTCAGCTCCCCCCAGAACGCCTGATAAAACGATACAGTGAATCCGTCTGGGCCAGGATTTGTGGACGTCAGCACTGTTTGCTCATGGCAAACAGTGCTGTTGTCAGCTCCCTCTCGTTCAGCCTCCCTTCACATGAAGCACTCTGCGCATCATGAAGGGTTTGAGCCCTAGCGAGGAATTCTCGGGGGCTACTTCTACTGCGTCTGTGGTCACGGTGCTTTCTTCTGAGTACAGCTGGTCAAAACATGCCGTGCTTTCATTTAGCATGTCTTTAATATTGCTAGACTTAGAGCCAGGATTCGTGATCTTTAGATCCAAAGATTTGACACAGCTTGGGGCGTACTGTCTTTTAACTAGTCCATGACAATATTGTGTACCCTTCTCGGCATACTGCCTCCATCTCACTTTGCAATTAAACATGTTTTTCTTAGCCAGACCTGCTATTAGCTCAGCTCTCCCACTAACGGTACTAGTAAGTGCTACTGATAATGTACACATGTTGTGATCGGATAAGTAGCCATCGACAATGTCAGTATCAGGCTCATTGCCACCGACCAAAATATTGTTTACTGAAATAAAGAAATATATGCGTGATTTACTTAAATTACGTTGAAAAGTAAACCATTTCACATCAGGGTGTTGTGTTCTCCAGATATCTACGAGATCCCTATCTGACATATATTGTTCGATCAGGCGCCTACACCTATCATTATTTGGAATCCTCGCTCGAACACTTGTGCTTGACCTGTTCATAGCTGTAGAGAAGCAAAAACTGAAATCCTCACCCATGATCAAGGTCGCAGATGCTAGTTCTTCGCAACTGTCAAAAAGACGCTAAAATGTTTGTACTCTATCTGTGTTTTGTCCGTACATGTTCACTAACGTAACGTGCGTTCCACCAATATCTGCCCTTAACCCGCCATTGACTGGGGCGGGGGGGGGGGGTGGCATTTAACGCCCCCTGATGAATTTTCACAATAGCTAAACAAAACTAATACCTATACCTAAAAACCTAAAACGAATATCAACCTGCAACTTCGGGTACCTTCCTATAGGTCATTTTTACATCTTGTGTGCAAAAATGAAGACATTTTGTCGATTGTATTGCTCGAGTTATAGCGAATTTAGTGACGTTACTACACACGAGTTTTACACCAAAATCAGCTAAACTTTGCCAGGCCGTACAAATGCCACATTTGAAGCATAATGCAATAAAAAAACGCCCAAAGATAGAAAATTGCAACGGCTACAAACATGTCGTTTCAAATTTGTGAAAGTTTTAGTTTTTGACCCCCAAAAACTAAAAATAACTTTTTTTCGGGGGAAAATGATCACAAAATAAAAAACTAAAATATTCGAAAAACCGGAAGATATATCAGAGAACCATACATAGGCAACTACCATGCCAAATTGCAAACTGATATCTCCATTTTTGACGGACTTATGATATCTAAAGTATGGGTAACTCATGACGTCATATTTTGAAATTACTTTTTTTGGCTTTTATTGACTAGATACAGACAAATAAATGCCACCACTGTATTTCTGAGACAAAACTGGCCTAGAAACATGCCTTTTTCGTTTAGATTTAGCAATTAAAAAATTTGACCTTCGGTGACCTGAATTTGACCTAAAATTGGCAATTACTTAACGTAAATGAAGTTAGGGGGTAAAATAACTATCACTTTCGAATTATACGTGGAAAATAACTCATAAAACATGCGTTGCATGATATTCGTAGATATTTTGAGCATAGTGACCTTTTGTGACCTGACCTTGACCTTGACCTTGGCCAACAATCTCAATTTAGCTGATGCGGGATATGTATCATACCTTTGGCAGCACTTTGGGTGAAACTAGTTGCAATCAAAGGCTTTGGATGGAAAGTATGTCCCATAAACTCAAATACGCCGATTTTGACCTTTGACCTGACAGTGACCTGACATTTGACCTCACTTTGACTTTGAGCATGGTTGGATTCGTCTCATTGAGAGCTTTCGAATGCCGTCTTGCGTGTCTCGCTGCGATCATTGGTTCGGAAGATAACCAGGGGAGGCGTTTAACGCCCCCCCCCCCAGTCAATGGCGTTCTGCTCAGACCCCAGTCAATGCTGGGTTAATACTATTAACCTCCCTTCGTTATCTTTTCGAACATCTTCTACATTTAGCTGCAATCGTGCTCTAAACAGCACCGCGACGCCTCTGCTCCTGTTATTTCCACTAGCAAAATAGCCAGCCAAGCCCCATTCATTAAGCCAATTTGTTTCTCCATCACTTAGTACTGAATGGGTCTCCTGCAAAAATATCCCGTCCGCATCCTGTCGTTTCAGCCAAGTGGAAATCTGTCTCCTCTGTGGCACTGTCTCGGCACAAATTCGTAGGCCGTTTACATTTAATGATACAATTTTATCTTAGCTGTACTGATCACTCGGTTTTCCTTTTAAAAGCTGCTGAGCACCAGGCACGTACTTTTCCACGAGTAATTAAGGTCAAGGGCCGTCGGGTATGTGGGAACACTATACACCACATCACATCCACTTCCAACGCTCGGGTAGGATCTTGTTCTGCTCCGTACATGTACGGCCTATGGGCTATCTGTGCACACTGTTTCAATGTCTCTACTACTAAACTGTCACTTGTCTGTATCAATCCCGTGCAACGTCTGGTAGCAACGTATACACGATAAACGCGATCGCGCGCTTCCTAGCGTAACACATACAAATACTAAGCTTGATACAGGAACGGCCAGATGCTCGTAACAAAAATAGGAAACGAAAAATAAACCAACAACAATTACGAGCTAGATATATTCTGCATCTGTCTTCAGATTACTATTACTATTACTTCAGATTACTTCAGATACTTAACAGAAGAGCTCCTACACAAAACAAAATACAAATGCTCCTTTTTTCCACATTCACGCTCTCCTGTATACTCTGATTTCAAACACTGCAAATGCGCGAACTGAGGTACATTGCAAACATCAGTGAGTGTGTTAATTGCATCACTTAACTTGACCTATCAAACGTCACGTCTATGGGCCTGTTCCAGTGGCGCCTCTAACCTCCTCCAAGTTGCTCCAACTTGCAACTGTCTGTGCATTAGTATAGGACAGTTGCAAGTTGGAGCAACTTGGAGGAGGTTAGAGGTGCCACGGGAAAAGGCCCTATTTATGTCCGCACTCCCCTTCCCCACCCAGCCCCATCCCCGGCGGCCGCGCGCCCTCTAGGGCGCCGGGCCGCCCACCCCTGTCAGCTGAACCAGCCCCCACCAGTAACGGTTGGCAGCACTCGGCCGTTTGGGCGTTAAAAACCTACTACACCATAGGGTTCCCATGTTAAATCGATGATTTTCAGACAAGACTGGCTCGTAACCTATGGTACATATTTTAAATCCGACTTCTGGAACAGATAGCTACAAGTCTTAGCTACAACGTTTTTATTTATCATTTTTCGATATTCCGGCTGTAAAGTGGTTAAATGGGCTTGGGGGTTAAAACATGTCGGAACGACCGTTGATCGCTTCCAAATGCTACTACAGTACTGAAATATACACTACTTCGACTACTACTTCGTAGTTTAATTTTTTATGATCGCTTCCAAATGCTACTACATGTACTGCAAATACACTACTTTGACTACTACTTCGTATATTTGCTGGCGTTTAATTCAATAAATAAAAATGTAATCTATGGAAATAGAAGTTATTGTTAGCAAACAATACCTTTAATTTATAATAGATAAAACAATTACGATAACAATTATATCTTGTCTAATTCATTTGGGCGTTAAATTCCTTACTGTTCTACCCGTTGTTCTATTACCCTGAGCTGAACAGCTGATCGGCAACAGGGTCACAGTTCAGGGGCGGCGTCAGGCGTGGGCAGCTGGAGGATCACCTCATTGCGATCGGTCGGAACTGAACATCTCATTAAATGGAAACGAACGACGCCCTGTACACAGTCCGGGTCACAGGTCACACGACTTATTATGGCCAGTTTGACGCCTACAGAAAAGGCAGCATTGCCTGCCGACTGCCGACCCGAATTATCCTGCTATGCTGCTGCTCTCTTAAATACACGGCACCGTTCCTAATGAAGGTCGAATGAATCTTCTTGGCTTTCTTCGCCGTAAGGAGCGTGTTCAGGTACGAGTCTCCTGGGCGTCAGGAACTCGTTAATGTAGAGTTTCTTACTCTCGTCACGTTCCTTCATGAGTTTAAAACGAGCCTGATAGAGATTGTCGCGCACTGACCCATCCCCAAACCTCACAAAAGTATGTACATACCAGCCGACGGGTTGTGCCCACGCAATAGCAGTTCGCAATGTCCACCTTATCGAGCTCGATGCTCGGAAGAGCACGACCCACCACGCCGATGACTGTGTCACGGACGTCTTCCCTCACTGAAAAAATGACACCCGTACGTGGATTGGCACACCGTCAAAATGTCCGCCCCAGAGGGGTGTTTTGCAACACCTCCTTAGGGTATCGAACACTAAAAAACGGTGTAAAAAAAGAGTCAGACTCTACAAAATGGTGTTTTCTGGGATCTTCAAGAGAATCACGACTCTTTTCAGGGAGTCAGGACTGCCGTTGGGAAGGTGTCACACACCATTTTGTAGAGTCTGACTCCTTTTTGACGCCGTTTTTTATCGTTCGATACCCTAAGGAGGTGTTGCAAAACACCCCTCTGGGGCGGACTTTTTGACGGTGTCATTTTTTCAGTGCGGCCTTCTTCATCTTGTGTATGTGGCGTATGTGGTGGGACGGCGGCCCCCGAGAGGATCAGCGTCGGGAGCCGTGCCCGACAATCCGTGTCCTCCAGTAGATCTCCGTCCTCCTGAATCTTCTGCTCAGTTACTCGCAGGCCCTCCCGAAGTTTCCGGATCTCCTCGTCCTGTTCCGCCGTGTACCTCTCCAAGTCCCCTAGACGCCCGGCGACAGCCGCCACAGACTCCAGCAAGGACCTCTCCAGATTGCTGAAGTCTTGCT
Source organism: Chirona hameri (assembly GCA_036785665.1). NCBI lineage: Eukaryota > Metazoa > Arthropoda > Thecostraca > Balanomorpha > Balanidae > Chirona > Chirona hameri. The sequence goes on from JAXIVJ010009241.1 coordinate 45,263, forward strand.
GCATCTGCCGGCGGAAACTATCGAACTGTTCCCTGACGATGGTGCAGATCTGCTCCCCGATCTGGTCAGCTTCGATCCGCCCCTGCTCCGGCCGCACTCGGTCGGACGGAGACCCAGACGTGACGTCCCCAGCCGGGCCACCCGGGGACGGGGCCGTCCGCGGACGCTTCTCCGGAGCGCCGCCGTCACGGCCACCGGACCGCGTGAAGGCCCGCATAATATCCGAGGCAGGAGCCGCTGCTTCAAGGGGCTTGCCCCTTCCCTTTGGCTCACTGGACCCTGACGCTGCCTTCCGTCCACCTACCATCACTTCCCGATTTCCACTCAGTCCGCTTACCTCGCTCGTTTCACTGTTATCTGGAGATATCACTGCATCACGCCGTCCCCGAACTAGTGATCACACAGGGCACATATTCTCCTTAGTGTGGCACGGCAAGGCTCTTTCTAACCGTCGGTCACCGGAATCCTCACAGTTATTGGCTTCGCCAGCCATTCGCCACAGTCTGTGCCCCACCACCGAGCTCCGGCACCGGTCAGGCGGGAGCAGCCGCGCGCACTCCGCACCCCACGGCGTCTGGGCGCGTACTCCGATCTCCTTGTATTATTATAAGGTATTAATAATTGTATGGATGGTTTGTATTACTTCATCAATTTCAACATTCAGTGTTTCCGGCCAGGTGGGCTGAAGCCAACATTGTTCCAATTTTCAAAAAGGGGAGTAAGAAACAAACAAGAAAATTATCGCAGCGTCTCTCTCCTCCCGCTACTCGGCAAAGTACTGAAAATATGTGTTTTTGAGCAACTTTGGTTGCATGTTACACCAGCGCTACACGAAAACCAGCACGGTTTCGTCCCACGCAGATCGTGTGACACGAACTTGGCCTGCTTATTAAAAACAGTGTGGGAGTCAATTCAGTGCAGGCACCAAACGGATGTGATCTACATAGACTACTCTTCGGCATTTCAGAGCGTGAACCACAAACTTCTTGTTCACAAGCTTCAAAAGTCCTACAAAGTGTCGGGGAATGCCCTAAAATGGATATCCACGTTTCTTTGTAATCGTAGGCAGCGGGTAAATGTGGATGGAAAATCTTCTGATTGGACCACGGTTCGCTCTGGGACGCCGGAGGGAAGTCTGGGATCACCGTTGCTCTTTGCCATGTATATTAATGACTTACCGGCCAACATACAGTCCAGCATCCTGCTCTTTGCTGACGACGTCAAACTGTATAGGAAAATCACCTGTCAGGAAGACACAGAAATTCTCCAGGCAGATATCGAGCGACTCACACGCTGGTCGGAAGCCTGGAGGCTCAATTTTAATCCATCAAAGTGTCAATCATTTCGGATATCACTAAACTCAACTAACATCATCCAGACCACATACAAAATTCGCGACACCGCCCTTCAACATGAAGAAAAAGTTCGCGATTTTGGGGGTGTGGCTGGACAGGAAACTTACATTTGCCGACCATATAGAGACTTTGCAGTCAGCAAAGCGTACAGGATGCTGGGCCTGCTCATTCGATCTTTCCAGACCGGCAGAGTGGCGGGAGGACTGGACGCTGCCCCCTACTAGCAGCATACTACGCTAACGTTCGGTCCATTCTTGATACAGTTGCGTTATTTGGAGTGGGGCTGCAAACAAAAACATTTAGACCGACTGGACAGAGTCCAGCACAAATTTATCATGTGGCTAGCTGCCCACTCACACACCAATCGGCCATCCCACTCACTCTCATATCACGATCTGCTGAAGCTTTTCAAAATTAGCAGCTTGTCCCAAAGAAGGCTTCAGCACGACATTTGTTTCATTCAAAAAGTCATGTCAGGAAGAACGGATCCAACCTTCCTGCTCGGTAGCATCCCCATTCACGTGCACCAGCGTCGAACAAGAGCTGCACAATCCCAACTTCTTCACGTTCCATCCACACGTGAAGCGCGAGTGGAGACCATTAAACGTGAGCTGTTCGGGAGGGCCGTTAGGGAGTACAATGTATACCTGGCAAAATGTCCATCGGCAGACCCATTCGGGGCATCCTACCAAGTGTTTAGAGCTGGGGTAGTGAGATATTTTAAAGTGTCCATTTTAATATCTGCTTATAGCTCTCACAATCGTTCTGCTATGTGCATTTTTAGGGTTGTGTTATGTGCTTTCATGTATATTTTCAAGTTTGTATTTTGATGTGATTTTTAGGTTTGTGTTTCTATGTGTATGTTATTGCTGTGATGTTTAATTGCAATGTTTTAACTTTGGACTTGAGCTGTAATTGGGTCACTGCTGCCTGTTGCTCATTTACTTGAATAAACTAAAACTAAAACTAAACAATATATAATTACAATGTACAGGTACGACAGCTTTCATCTCAGCTATTTGCACAACACCTTTTGCGACGTATGAGAGCTGTTGTAAAAGTTGCCATCGAAGATCTATTGGTGACTGTAGGTATCATTAAACATACTGGACAAGAAAATTGAAATTATATTGAGATTAATTGGTCTAAAAAATATTAAAACAATAGCCAATTCAATCCCTTAGCAGAAGTGCGGGATGAAATGCCGGGCATTGAGTAGGTATGTATAATTTGGATTAGCTTAACCAGTAACACACCCTATGGGCGATGACCGAACGGGCGTTCTCGCATAAGCTCGGAGTATACGATAGAAAGTAGTGGTCTGCACAGGCGCACGTGCACAGTGGCTGGAGTTCCACTACGTGCGGAACTACCGACAGTCGTGCCTCATGATGTAAACAAATTTTCATCTCGATGGTTTCAATAGTTTCCGAGATCTGAAATACGGTGGAGCACGTACGCACCAAGTGGAACCCTTGACCACTTTTGAAAGCGGTTTTATGATCACAGTGGATCCGTGATTCAGATTCCAGTGGTCAGATCTCGTGATTCGTTTTGGTGATCCGCGCGCACGTCTATGTATATCATTCGTAAAGGTTATTCCCTTGTCATGCTGTCGAATTTGCTTTGCAAAATAAGATGTCATGGTACAGAGTTTACCTCTTTGGTTTTTCTTATAAGACACATAACCGGTTTCTGTAGCATATAGTTTTCACAGACCCTTGCCAACGTTATCCCAACATGATGCTTTTCAAGATTTCATTTCAGATCTATTAGGCCTTTGATTTAATGTTCTCTATTACGGAACTTTAATTTAGTGACTTGATATATTATCTTTGCGCTTTGAGGGTTATTGACAATTTGTGTCTTCATTATGAAATGTTATTTATTGAAGCTAAAACTTCCTAAAAGCTCTTTCTCCAGAATGACCGAGAGCTCTCTGAGACTGGCACAGGGCCCTCTCAGGTCTGGCAATGGCCCTCTTAGAGAAGCGTAAGGCCCTCTCAGACCGGACGATGGTCATCTCTGGTCGACCGATGATCCTCTCTAAGAAGCGGAGGGTCTTCTTTTTACGAATTAGCGATCCCTTAGGCCGTAAAACCCCCCTTCCCCTTAGACGATTGAGGGTTCTCTCAAACTGGCAAACGGCCCTCTCAGACGGTCATAGAGCCCTCTCAGGCCTGGCAAGGGTCATTTCAGAACGACAAGGAACATAAGGTTCTAAGGCTTGCAAAATACCGTCTCAGACCAGCTGAGGGCCCTCTCAGACCGCCGGGCTCTTTCTGGCCTAGACAATGGCCCTCTCAGACCAGCCTGGGGCCAGCTCAGACCTGGCAAAAGCCACTCGAGCCGACCGAGGGCCCCTCAGGCCGACCGAGGCTAGCGAACACCCATACGAAATAAAACGAACACCCATGCAGAATCTCCAACACCCACAACACCCATAAGCGTTTCTCGAAGGGAAAAGGAAATTTTCCCCACTTAAAGGGAAGTGTCGACCTTAACATGGGGTTTTGAACTGAGATAGCAGAATTGTAGCTTGGATATAGAAATCATATGATCCAATGTTCGTTTTTCTCAAAACTCTACCTCAACGGCTCTAGAGCAGATTTTCGAACGAACCGCCAAGGTTTATACCAGATGGGAGGTTTATACCAGATTGACTGATGACGTCACATCATTATAGCCTAAATAACTTGGCTCTATTTTGCCAAACTTGGGGGCCTTGGCAACTGCCGTCCGCCCCGCATGAGAATAGTGGTGTTTAGACTAGCATTCGCACGGTGTGTACAGTAAGTTTAACCAATCAGCGATGAGCTGGTTCTAGCGAGCTCAAAGGTGATTGGTCAAGCTTATTGTACACAGCACACCACGTCTTATTGAACACGGTTATAATTTATGCATTATTGTCACGGTAGATAACGGCGGCCGCGAATTCGTAATTCGTAGAATTCGTAAAAATTCGTAAAAAACGTATTGCGGCGGTGTACCGGCACTCTGTGTGGGCTGAGCCACAGCAGACACAGTCTCCCCCAGTCAGTGATGGCTACACTGGGACAAGGCTTGGTGTTTTCTGTTATCCGCTACTGTCTGTCAGTGTATGGCGCTAGCAATGTCACACAGCGTAAACGGCTTCAGAAATTAGTTAGGTTCGCCGCGCGGGTGGCCTCTGGCCGAAGGAAGTATGACCATGTGAGCGACGTACTTGATGAGCGCGGCTGGCTTCATGCTGACAACATGTACAATTACCATCGCCTCGTGTTGATTAGTAAAATGGTATCTACCTCTGAGCCACCAGACCTTGCTGCTAGTTTGACCATCAGGCGGAGTGTACACGGGAGAGACACCCGCAACAGTGATATGCTGATGATCCCGACCATCAGGTCAGAGTCTGGGAGGTGCCGCTTTTTGTACTCGGCGGTATCCGACTATAATGAGTTGCAGCCAGCACTGCGTGGTCTGAGCCACGCCGGTTTCATACCCGCCCGCAGAAACTATCTCCTGGAGCGACAACGTGAGCCCTAGCAGGCACTTCAGTGCAAAGTGTCCACTGTGATGCAGTGTGTGTGTGTGTGTGTGTGTGTGTGTGTGTGTGTGTGTGTGTGTGTGTGTGTGTGTGTGTGTGTCTGTGTGTGTGTCTGTGTGTGTGTGTGTCTGTGTGTGTGTGTCTGTGTGTGTGTGTGTCTGTGTGTGTGTCTGTGTGTGTGTCTGTGTGTGTGTGTCTGTGTGTGTGTGTCTGTGTGTGTGTGTCTGTGTGTGTGTGTCTGTGTGTGTGTGTCTGTGTGTGTGTGTCTGTGTGTGTGTGTGTGTCTGTGTGTGTGTGTGTCTGTGTGTGTGTGTGTGTGTCTGTGTGTGTGTGTGTGTCTGTGTGTGTGTGTCTGTGTGTGTGTGTCTGTGTGTGTGTGTCTGTGTGTGTGTGTCTGTGTGTGTGTGTGTCTGTGTGTGTGTGTCTGTGTGTGTGTGTGTGTCTGTGTGTGTGTGTCTGTGTGTGTGTGTCTGTGTGTGTGTGTCTGTGTGTGTGTCTGTGTGTGTGTGTCTGTGTGTGTGTGTCTGTGTGTGTGTGTCTGTGTGTGTGTGTCTGTGTGTGTGTGTCTGTGTGTGTGTGTCTGTGTGTGTGTGTGTCTGTGTGTGTGTGTCTGTGTGTGTGTGTGTCTGTGTGTGTGTGTCTGTGTGTGTGTGTCTGTGTGTGTGTCTGTGTGTGTGTGTCTGTGTGTGTGTGTCTGTGTGTGTGTGTCTGTGTGTGTGTGTGTCTGTGTGTGTGTGTCTGTGTGTGTGTGTCTGTGTGTGTGTGTCTGTGTGTGTGTGTCTGTGTGTGTGTGTCTGTGTGTGTGTGTCTGTGTGTGTGTGTCTGTGTGTGTGTGTCTGTGTGTGTGTGTGTCTGTGTGTGTGTGTCTGTGTGTGTGTGTGCCTGTGTGTGTGTGTCTGTGTGTGTGTGTGTGTCTGTGTGTGTGTGTCTGTGTGTGTGTGTCTGTGTGTGTGTGTCTGTGTGTGTGTGTCTGTGTGTGTGTGTCTGTGTGTGTGTGTCTGTGTGTGTGTGTCTGTGTGTGTGTGTGTCTGTGTGTGTGTGTGTCTGTGTGTGTGTGTGTCTGTGTGTGTGTGTCTGTGTGTGTGTGTCTGTGTGTGTGTGTCTGTGTGTGTGTGTCTGTGTGTGTGTGTCTGTGTGTGTGTCTGTGTGTGTGTCTGTGTGTCTGTGCGTCTGTGCGTCTGTGCGTCTGTGCGTCTGTGCGTCTGTGCGTCTGTGCGTCTGTGCGTCTGTGCGTCTGTGCGTCTGTGCGTCTGTGCGTCTGTGCGTCTGTGCGTCTGTGCGTCTGTGCGTCTGTGCGTCTGTGCGTCTGTGCGTCTGTGCGTCTGTGCGTCTGTGCGTCTGTGCGTCTGTGCGTCTGTGCGTCTGTGCGTCTGTGCGTCTGTGCGTCTGTGCGTCTGTGCGTCTGTGCGTCTTTGCGTCTGTGCGTCTGTGCGTCTGTGCGTCTGTGCGTCTGTGCGTCTGTGCGTCTGTGCGTCTGTGCGTCTGTGCGTCTGTGCGTCTGTGCGTCTGTGCGTCTGTGCGTCTGTGCGTCTGTGCGTCTGTGCGTCTGTGCGTCTGTGCGTCTGTGCGTCTGTGCGTCTGTGCGTCTGTGCGTCTGTGCGTCTGTGCGTCTGTGCGTCTGTGCGTCTGTGCGTCTGTGCGTCTGTGCGTCTGTGCGTCTGTGCGTCTGTGCGTCTGTGCGTCTGTGCGTCTGTGCGTCTGTGCGTCTGTGCGTCTGTGCGTCTGTGCGTCTGTGCGTCTGTGCGTCTGTGCGTCTGTGCGTCTGTGCGTCTGTGCGTCTGT